>JARFOC010068017.1:0-16668 GCA_031763485.1 Osmoderma eremita | reverse complement strand
TAGTTGCCGAAATACGTATCCAGGAGTTCTTCACTCATCGAGGTGGTAAGGGTATTTTTTATTATTTTTTACTAAATTATTAATAGATTAACAAATTTTCGATAGCTCCTTAGAAAGATATCCACACGAAAATCACATTTCAAGTTTTCATCAACAAATACACTGGGCAGCTGAGTCAACCAGATTTATTCAATTATTATCCAAAACAGAATTTTAAATATTATATCTCGAAAGTAAAGGTTGCAAGGATCGTGGAGCAGCTCAATAAACTGTTCGGATTACTCCTCCCGCACAAAATGTTAATTAATTCGGTACACGTGTTGCGAGAATGCGTGCATTCCTATAGTAAAACCGTATAACCGAATGTTTATAGGGTTCAGTTATACGGTTTGATAATCGCAGTCCATGTATTTCCGAAGCGCATCTTGCAAATCAATTAATATTTTGTGCGGGAGGAGTAGTCCGAACAGTGTGTTTATATGCAGAAAGACTACGAAAAAGTACGCACTGGTTTTTGTCCGAGCTTATTTGATAATTTTCAAATAAGCCAGTGACTTAAGTTTGGGTATCATTTTCTTTTACGATAAGGTCATGAAAACTACTACTTCTGAATACAAGAGTAACGTCGTCCTCATATATGTAAATTAAACACATAGTAGTGCAAAGAATTCCTTTGAAGGACACCACTTTAGAAGATTTAGAATGATAGCAGTCAGTAGTAACTTCTTGTTTTCTTCTTGAAGGTAACTCACAAACCATGACAAGGAAACTCTAATAAAGTCACGTGATTCCATCTTAGACAATAGAATTTCATGATTGACACTAACAAGAGCTTCAGCTAGATTGATCAACTAATGCTAAAGTGAGATGGCCAGCATCCATCAAGAGAAACCTGAAAAATTTAAACAGAGCAGTATTTATTAGGAGTATTTTAAGAACCCGTGCTGGGAAGTCGAGAAAAAATTATGGTTATTAAAAAAAGTTTACTAGTTTTTCATTCATAATCGCTTCATAAGTTTTAGAAAATGTTGGAAGTACACAAATAGGACGATATTTGTCCAGATTCTTTATATTCCTCTTTTTGTATACAGGAATAATGTGAGCAAGTTTTGGTGCAGCAGTAAAATTCCCCCTTATTGAATGAAAAGTTGAGTAAATACGAGGTGTGTAAATTAAGTAATGAGACTGATATTTTTATTTGAATATAATTACAATTGAACGTTGCCTCCCTCAAAATAACTCCCTTGGGAAGCCACACAGCGTTGATGAACGATGGTGTGAGACAAATTCATTTTCCGATAATTCTGACCGTGAACCGACGATCTGAACGCACAAGATGGCGGATTTTGTCGACATTGCCATCGATTCTTGCAGTTGAAGGCCTTCCGGTGCGTGGCTCATCTCCCATCGAGTCTCTTCCTTCTGAAAATGCCTTAAACCGCCGAGAAACCTGGGCTTTTGACGATACACTGTCTCCGTAGGGCTGCTGAAGTTTTGCAAAAGTTTCTGTTGCACTTTGCCCAGCAAAACCTGACAGCACACCGTTGCTCGACATTAATGTCTTTCATTTGTAGAACGCACTACGAAAACCGGGTTCACGGAAAGAACGACAACGGACAACCAAATGACATGATCGAGTTCAAACTTGCACTGAACGCGTATTACAATGTCTTCTTGTCGCCCCTCCATATCTCGTGCTTCCCGTGTTGCCATATCAAACGTTACGTTGTCATTCTCATTACTTAATTTACACAGCTCGTATGATAGAATATGTTTTGCAATCTCTTTAACTAAGAAACTAGAAACATAGTCATGTCCAATGGTGTTGAAGTTGGTTTACAGCAACTGGTGATATAAACAAACAATTGTTATGTCTATCAATAATGGTAGGTTATTTATATGGAGATATTTTCTAGAAATTTATCATTGAAGGCATTACAAAGTTCGGTTTTTTTAGATTTATATTTGCTATTACTTCGTATAATATCCCAAACAGATCCACTGGTGTTTTTAGCTGTTATTATGCAATAGGCATTGTTTTCTTCCTTTTTCAAGGTAATTATGTTTTTATAAAATTTTTCGTATTTTAAGAAATCAGGTGTGAAAGTGGGATTTTAAGTGCCGAGAGCCCTCAGGTACAGTAAGTTATTTTTGATTTGTGTTATTGAGTAGTAAATTTAATAGTAAAATAATATTTACTTCAAGTCGTAGTCATATTTGGAACAAAAAGTTGAATTTTCAGGGCGCCAAGCAAATATTAATAGTATTTGTTGTAAAAAGATTCTGTCTTTTCCACTGATTTTGATTTTTCTTTATGTTAACATTCGCCGTCATGTCTTTTTTTGAAAATAACATTAATTATATCTTTTCATTCATATTAGCGTTAATTGTATACGCAATAAGCAGTTATAGAATCGCTATTAATTACATCCGCTGTCAGAATTTTGTTTGCTTTCCCCCTAGGGATCAACGTCCCTCAGTAACCATTAAGGAGAAAAAGTTTGAAAGAAATTTATCTTCCGCCAAGGTAAACTGCGAAGATTAAATCGAATGCCCTTATTCCTAGTAGCGCCTGCGGGCGGAAACAAAATTGAATATACTGATTAGGAGAGGCGGGTAATATCTTAAAAGCATCCTATTGTGTGCTAGCGTTCGCCGTAATATTTTTATCGGCATTCAGTGAGAATATATGAGAAAGGACGACGCCTAAAAATCGAGTAGATAAGCCCTGATATTGGCTTTAAAACAAAATAGAAACACAGCACGTCGCAGCTTTTTCATCGATTACCCTGTTCGATCTGCCACGTTTTTGAATAATTGAGAATGTGTTTGCGGAATTGGTTGTGACAGGTTTAGAACCTCGATAATTATACTTCTGACATTTCAGGCGATTCCGTGCGATCGCGTGGAGGGACATTTTAGACGAAACGAATCAATTTTTAAACCGTAATTTGCGGCCAGCACACGATAGAAATAGAGGCCGCAGGCAGATACCGAATAACAACGCTTCGTGTTTTGTAATCAGTTGCCGGTAGTAAATGAATTGCTTCTTAATTTCCGATTCGCGCTGCTTAGGTTTGAGCAAAAACAAGGCGATATAATTACATCATTTCGTGCGCCACGAGAATTTGTGTGACATATATTGGTTTAGAGTAAAAACGAAAATTCATTTTAGTGTGCGGTAAAACATGCAATCTACATGAAATTAGTAACTAATCAGTAAGCTAAAACAGTATTTCATTGCATCTCTATTTAGACGTGTCGACACGGGTTGCCATTGCTTACGTGACAAAGGAAGATATTTCAAAATGGATGAGAGGTAATGGAGAGATAAAGTGACACGAGCTTCTTGGCGTGCTAATATCATTTAACTCTAAAATAGAAAAGTTCATAAACAAAACGCGTTGTAAATAATAAAGATCCATATAGCTTGTGAAAATATGCATATACAGGTTGTTCAAAAACATCGGTGCACTATTCCTAACTTTATTAATATTAAGGAGGCTTCAGATTATCGAAAACTTCTACCGAGAAACGTACAGCATGGCGGTCATGTTGTCGTTTTGCGCTGTCAAGGAAGGATACGTGTAATTTCTATGAGTAGCAAAAGGCTTATATTAAGATTAAGATACTTCTAAATAGTGCGTCTGGAGGTCCAAACACCCCCCGCACATTTCTCGTGCACGCCCAGACACCCTTTCGGTCGAAAATGCCGTGAAATATCGCTCCAAAATTTGACGTCGGCGAACGGAATTTGTCTGACTTTTCTCGAAAACGGTCGGCCAATGAGAGATCGTCTGCTACTCGCAGCGCGGGCGATTAATAGGCAAAAATTCTTCCGGGTGCAAACCCGAGGACCGTTCCAAAATAAATACTCTTATGGATTCTTCAGAGATACCCGAAATCTTGGAAAAATATTCCCGATCAGAAAAAAAACCAATGCTTGGACTCCCAAATCTTAATAAAATTTTGTGATTGCATTCGTATGTACACCATTTGGATGAATTATTATTATATCTAGATACTAAAAAGTATCTATATATAAAAATAATTAGGATTGGATGAAAAGAAACGATACAATGAATTCTATGCAAGTGTCAAAAGAAGTATACTTTTGACATTTGCATAGCTGATTTAACAGTGTTGCTAATCTTGCTTTGCTCTTTTACTGTTATTTATGCGTTCTGTTTTCTTAATAGTTGCCTTGCAGCGTTACAATGTTTCGCAACCTGCTCAATCGACGATATTTTTGACGGAATATTTCGCCAACATTAAAGCACATTCAAAACGAAATGTGCAAAAAAGAAAGAATAGAAGTTTTTGGCTTCTTTTGATGCTCATCCCACTAATTCCTTTCGAAAAGTAGGTACTAACCTTGAAGTCAGTGTACATGCAATTCTGAGAAAAAAACATAAGCATGTACCTTTCAAGTATCGATACGTGCAACTTTGCCAGAAACAAATTTTGAACGTTGTTTGTTGAAAATTTCGCAAATTATATGTTCATTGGAGTAACGAGACAAATTTTTCAGATTGCGGGATGCATAACATTAAAAAAACATGCATTATTGGAGCAATTTAAACCCTTTAGTTGTAACTCCCCTTCATCCACAGCAGCGTTTTGGTTTCAACTTTTGGTGTGGTATTTATAAAAATAGAATTGTTGGGCCATATTTCTATCAGAGTTCGCTTACAGCAGAACGGTAAATTGTAATTTTAAAAACTGAAAGACTTTTTAGGTAATTAAAATTTGTAAGAAAGGGGACTTTTCTATTTTCAACAATTCAACTCGCGCGGCACAGGTATTGACCGATTTTTTTTGAAACAGATGAATTGATACTAATGGTCCCAGCACTATATATCAATCTATCCCCACTAAATTCTTTTCTTTGGAGATATTTAAAAGATTCTGTGTACATTCAGATATATAGAAATACGCAAGAACTTTTAAATCATATATTATACTGTCTTTCAAAATATTGAAGAATATACCGGGTATACCGGGAAATACTAAATTGTATTTTAGCTCAAAAACGCTTCATTAAAATTGTTTGTTTCTTAATTGCATTTTCATCAGCACAAAAGACGCTGAATCTTTGCTAATTTAACCGCATTTGTAGCATTAATAATAAGGAAGTTAGCAATTGTGCCTAGATATTTTTGAACAGCGTGTACATATTCTAACGCTAAAGTTGGTGCTACTTTACATAATTTAATAGTAAACAAAACATAAAGTTCTGTTATAGGCATCATGAAAGAGTGGCGCTCTGTATTTTCGTCCGATTGGAGTAAAATTCATATGTGTTCTACTCAAACATCCGCGCAAACGCCCAATGTAACTACTGTTTTATGTACTTGATGCAACGTCTACATCTAAATCAACATCATTTCGACACTTCTCTTGTGCTACTTGTATGACTGCGGCAGTAGAAGTACTGCCAGATAAATCTTGAAGTTGCTTTGGTGGGAAAATATACGTGAAGCCGCCTCTAGCGCTTTATCAACTCACAGCACAAAAACGAGAAGGAATATGATCTACTTTAGAAGAAGATTTTGGCCTAGCAGTGGTCCAACAACGTAACTTTGTGACATAATTCACTTAATGCACGATACTTTGCTTCAAACGTATTTGTTAAATAAATATAAGACGTGGTTAAATTTTTTATGATTTCATTACACATCAAAATAATCTGCGGACAAGGCTTTATTTGCTAGTAGTTTACCAGCCATATACATAGCCAAAGATTTGTAATGTCATTTTAAACGTCAGTACAGTATGCTGCTGGTGTTTCGATAGTTTAAGTGACAATAAGGTCTCATTAACTGAAAAATCAGTAGAAATTGTAAAAAAAATTAAGATTTATTGATTTGTCATCCTAAGATGTTTGTGTTTATTTTGCGATAAATTCTCTTTCCAGTTTCTTTAGCATTAATTGAGGACGAAGAAACATAATTTACACCGTGATTTCCAATTAAAAGCTGTTGGAATGCTTGAAAGTAGTTTAACTCAAAGGGCTGTTGCAGAAGCTCTGAACACGTCAAAACGTATCGTCAATGTGGTTGAGATATCAGCAAACCAATGATGTGCGTGAACGTCATACAAGACGCACAAGAGCAACTCGGCCAATTCATCACAGATATTTGAGACTGTGCATTAAGAAACCGCAACAATACGGCGATAGAATTAGTGATTCAACATTACGACACTCATGATGTGTGCCGCGTGTGATAAGAGATCAAACAGTGAGGAATAGACTCCATGCAGATGGTCTTAAAGCCCGTCGTGCTCTGAGAGTTCCTGCTTTGTCGAGAAGAAATCGCAGAAGAAGATTAGAATGGGTACAGCAACATTTAAATTGGGATCAACAAAACTGGGCATCTGATTTGTTTTCTGACAAATCCCGGTTTCGTTTGGGGTCAGATACAAGAAGAACGAGAGTGTGCCAACGTGCCGAGGATGCAGAACGATTAGCTACATCGCAAACTGTTCACACCTTCCAAGAAAGTAGTGTAATGGTATAGGGTGGAATATCTCTTGGTGAAAAACTGACCGCCTTCTCTTGGATCGGTATTTAAACGCCATTGCGGATCGGGATATTATCCCTCGAAACGTTGTGCTACCATATGCTGGAAGAATTGGTGAAAATTTGGATGCATGCACGACAATGCGTGTCTGTATACTGCAGGTATCATTCATGCATTTCTTCAAAACCACAAAATTAATGTTTTGCCATGGCCAACGCAATCACCTGTTTTAAATCCCATAGAACACGTATGGGATTTGCTGCACTGAAGCATACTGCGTCAAAATATAGTCTTTAAAACAAAACAGCAATTGTATCAGTGTTTTCTAGAACAGTGGAATGCCATCCATCAACAAGAGCTAGACCACTTGATTATGAGTGTGCCAAACAGGTGCAGAAAGGTAGTCAACACTCGTGGAGGTCCCTTAGGGTACTGACATTGCACTCATTGTCACATGCTGTTGATTGTTATTGTTTTTTTTACATAAGTTTTGTAGAAATTTATTAATTTTGAAAATTATTCCTAAATAAGCAGATATTTTTCATTAAGTATTCTTAACTGTTTCTAAAAGTAGACAAGTAATGATAGTCGACTTATACCTTCACATATAACAAACAGTTATTCACCGATTATTCACCTCCACGTCCCGTGGATTATTTTGATGTTTGTATAAATCCCAGATTAATTTTAACAAAAAAAAACCCCCATTTACATTTACCTCCTTATTATATAATAGAATATCACAACAGCGTCATTTGTGTCTTCCAATCTCGCCTTAAAGTGTTCTGGGTAATCCCTCGCGGGAATGCTAAATTCTATTACTTACTACGTACGTACCATCGGCATAACCTCCACCAGCGAGATCAGCGAGATAACCATGAGGATCACATTTCCAATTACGAAGGACAGTAAACTCATCAGTCGCCTGGGGAACAAGAGCGTCGTAATATAGAAACTGTCGGTTAATAATCCCGCGACTTATCCAATCCCCCATCCCTCGATTACACGACTGGTTCTCCGCGTGACGTGTGGTGGTGCCGTAATCCAAGAAAGCATCTCGAGAATAAGGACGTCGTTAAGTATATTTGAGGACGTATCTCGTGTAATTACCGTAATTGCTTAGTAGATGTCGTTCTTTTGAGGCTTTCTTGTTTTCTTTTTTTTTGGCGAAGGGGGTGCTCAAAATTGTCATTAATCTTGTTGTATGTTTATAAAGTTAATAGAATGAGTGTTCTGCTTTATTATTGCAAATAAGAAAAGGCGAACACCAACTTATAATATCAGTAAACATGGATTTTTTAAAGATAAATATAATTGATTTTACCAAAAGAGCTTTAAATTCTTTATATTATACGATGACTTCAGTATATTGTTTCATGCATCTATCATATCGAGCTTCTTTCGTAACGTTACACATAGGTATTTCCTGCAGGTAACCTTAAGCGACATAGTAGACAACCAGTTATACGTTAACGCGTTGTCAATGTGAAAAAGATCTTTGTGTCAAATTTTTTTAAATTAATTTAATATTTTTTTAAATATATTTATTCGTACATCAATCACAAATTAAATACATTTTATTGAAAAGTAGAAAATGTATTTAAATTATGAACAGATAATACAAAGATGAAAAGGTGACAATGATAACGTGGTACGAGAAGAAAAATAACACTAGTTAACAAGATTTTTGTCCCAAGCAGAAAGATGCCTGATTCCCATATACTTTTGCATGCTGATATCAATTATATTTTCTGAATTTTTCCATTACCCTAAGTTTTTATGCTCCAGGATATTCGCTTGTTCACCTAAAATATGCATGCATAGATATGTAGTATAAGAGAACATTATGACGTTATTTCAGTTGTCGGCTAGAGCTCGGAACTGATCAAGCAGCATGCAAAGGTTAATGTTTGAACACATCTTGACGTGTTAAGACCTGCACTTCCCATTCCTAGATAGCATTTCTTGGTATTTCAGTTGTCGGCCAGAGCTAGGTGAATGAACATGTACGCTGACGTTGTTAACGTTTTAAAGAGTGTTGAGTTGTGGTGTGTTCAAGCTATTGTAGTGAAACCGAGAACATTTGATCATCTGTAAAAATGCCAAGGAAATGTGTAAACCACCCGAACTCTTTTTGCTACATTTGCAGCGAAGTGACATTTAAATATCAACCTCACACCTCTCATTAAAAAGTGCTATGAGCAGTATTTCAAGTGCAACATGGATGATGAAGACAAAAGCTGGGCTCCCCGTAGTTGGTGTGTTACCCATAAACTGTATTGGATGATAGGTAGAAGGTTCAATAAGAACCGTCCATAAAAGATAAGCTACTAGGCTGATGTGCAAAAGAACATCGAAACAAGATCTTGAAATTTTACATGCGTTTCAAAATAACATTCTTCGTTTAATCGTAAACGCACGCTGAAATGTTTCTAATGCAGTGATCCGAATTGATTTGATGGTTCCGTCAATAAAGAAAGGGATCCAGAAATGTAGTGAAAAATATATTTCTGCTGTTTGAGTCCTAGACGCTAAATCATCCTACATTGTAAGTAAGGATGAAGCATGATTTTTTACTCCCAGAAAGGATCATTGAATTCATTGGCTGTAAGGGTGCTAATGTTCACTTCAACAAAGTGATAGAGACGATATCAAAATCTAAGCCACAACTCTATATTGTTGCTTAGAATGTATAAATTGGTTTTATATATTCCAAATGAAGATATGTATTCGACAACTGAAGTCAAGACTTCTTGGGAGGTAATATCTTTGCAACGACTAAACTTTACATGACATCATTGTTATAGTTTTTTTATAAACCGATATTAAATAAATATTATCAGCGATCCGATCAATTTTGAACACGCCCAATAGATTATACATTAACGTTTATAAATTTTGACTAAATTATCCTTACAATTACCTGGGCAGTATAATAAACTGCGATATCCCTACAGCCAAACGCACCACTAGGAATGCCTGCAGCGTAACGCTCGAAAATGATTCCGTGTGGAGATGATAGGCCTTCTCTACGTCCGGTTTCCTGAATCCCAACGTTACGAATTTTGTGCATTTCGTCAACTCTCTGGAATGAATCAATTACATACAACAATATATTTTTGTCACCATATTTGCTAGAGGAGTAAATAAAGTAAGGATCACTGTTGTCATATTACCTGTGTCCGTCTCGGTTAACTAATTCTTTTCTCAATCTGTTTTTGAAATCTTCCGAATCTTGCCGCTGACGAACAGTTCCTATCTGATTCGGTTCCTATTTGGAAAGTACAGAAAAACATCTTTGTTCAAATTTAATGGCATTAAACAGTAAGTAAAGATAGCAAGGACTGTGGGGCAGCACAATAAACACACTGTTCGGATTACTCCACCCGCACACTTACGTTTTTAACCGCTCATAATAAATCAAATAGTGCTCAGAAAAATAACGGCGTTTCTTCGCGATTTAGGAGGTTTCTGTTCTTTCTAATATAAATCGATTCATAAGCATCTAGCTCGCGCGTCGATGTTACATGTAACATCGACGCGTAACATCGCGTAACATCGACGCGCGAGCTAGATGCTTATGAATCGATTTATATTACAAAGCACAGAAACCTCCTAAATCGCGAGGAAGCGCCGTTATTTTTCTCAGCACTATTTGATTTATTATGAGCGGCTAAAATCGTCCCCTTGAGACGGTGTGCGCTCTTTTCTTAGAATTGTGCCAGTCAGGGCAAAGTGGAAAAAATGTTGCATGTGTTCTTTTGGGGTAGGTGGTAGAGGGAGTGAAGGGAGAGGAGAAAGTAGTGTATGTGTCTAGTTTAAGCGATCTTCGAAAGCCATTCGATGCCGAACTTGATAATGGGAATCCACGTATTCCCGAAGCACGTGTCGTCCCGAATTAATTAATACTTGTGCGGGAGGAGTAATCCGAACAGTGTGTTTATTGTGCTGCCCCACAGTTCTTGCTATCTTTACTGATCATATGGTATTACTGCTCGAAAGTAATACATTTAATTTGGACGAAAGTTCAATCCAAAATACATATAAGCCGAAATGCGTTGTAAGAATATAATTTTGCTAATATAAGAAAAAAGTAAGTAGTGAAAATAGCGTAGCAATTTATATGTATATGTAGGTATGTACTTATATACGTTCCTTATACAATATGATTGCTATTGTGAGAGGGAGAAGATTCCCCTACGTTCGTTGTAATTTGTGTTGCCTATGCGCTAAAAAACTTTCTCGATACATATTTCCCTTAACTGTACATATATAGGGATTTCAAATACGAATAAATGTGGAATAACCAAAGTAAACGGTACGGTTAATTCATTGTTACCCAATATAAATATTTGGGAGTGACGCTGACATGGCATGTACGGGACTTTCGTGACATTCAAAATAAAAATATTTGAGGAAGAAATGTTATTGAACAGTCCCACTATATACGAGCGCTGTCTTTTTTAGTTTTGCATATACCCGCATAGAGGGCAGCACCAATGAAACGTTAGCGGCCATACTTAACTTTGACCATTAGGTTAACATTAAGTTAACCTAATTGCAAAGTTTCAAGAAAGTGATTTGGCCACAACGAATTTTAAAATGAACAAGTCATCCGATAAACTGGATTAGAAACATTTTTGCTCATTAATTATTTATGACTATTGATGAAGATTATCTCAACAACGTCTCGCCGAGTCGATTTCTGTGACGAACCACCGCACCAATCGACAATTTTTCGCGAATGTTGCGAATTCTAGCGTGGGCGCATCAATCTTAGCAAGGATAGGTGCACCAAGTGCAGTAGTCACCCAGGGCAAACAAGGATGATGTACGCCATTTGATCAAGGAAGATCGACATGTGACAGATCGCGACATTCAGGTGTCTTTAGGCATTTCAATGACCTCAATCTAAAAAATCCGGCATGCTGAATTGCGTGTGAGAAAGTTAGTTTCACGTTGGATCGCGCATCTCTTAACTAAGGAACTAAAGGCGGTGGTCAATTGGTACCGAAAAACTTACAGCCGATTTCACAGAGCAACCTCGCAAAATATTTGCGGTATCGTAAATGGTGATGAATCATGGACGGATTCCATGATTCATCTGTTTCAGCGTTGCAGGTTGAGGAGAATCCAAAAAAGTTAACCGTTCTCAAAGTTTGTCGAAGGAGATTTGGTTAGAACGAATGCAAAAAGTGTATCAATCTTTGTGGAGAATATTTTGAAAAGCAATAAAGTCGATTTTCTGTATGCTTTTATGGCTATATGCTATACTAAGAAGGCAACCATCGTATTACAAATAATAATAATATCATTTATTACACAAAAAACTAAAAATAATGTGTAAAGGTCAACAAAGAGAGTAAACAGATAAATAAAAGTAACAAATAAAACATAATGATATTGATAACAATACATATTAGACTATACTGAATAAAATTAAATAAACTAAGTAGACTTAGAACGAAAAATATTAATATAGAAAGAACAGGACTAAAATAAACGAGTAAATTGCATAATAAATGTATGACACAGAAAGTTTTCAATATTTAGAATTCAGATAAAGAATAAAAACTATTCTTGTACAAATATGTCTTAAGATTTCCGCGGAACATTTGAAGATTGTCTACTAAACAATTTTATTATAAATTCTCATTCCCATGTTAATGGGGCCCAGACTACTGAGGTGGGGTGTCCTCCGGTCTATGTAGTTGATATTTTATTCTGGTGTCATGTGCATGTACTGCCGAATTAACTTGGAGTCTGTGTCTATTAGAGTGAATATAACAACATACTTCAAGAATGTATAGAGATGGCAAAGGTAATATTTTTAAAAGAGCAAATAAGGATTTACAAGATTTCGATCTTCTAAGTCCCAGAAATGAGGCACTAATACCGAAAACAAAACAATGCAGTTTTACTAAGTTGGTTGATAGAGTGGATAGAGTATCTAATGAACAAATAAAAGAGTTAAACTGTAACAGAAAGTAGATAAGATCGCTGTGGTACGGTCATATGAGAGGAATGAATGCTGCGAATAGATACCACTACGTATCGGAAATGGAAAAGAAAATAGAGAAAAAAGGGAGGAGCAAGGACAAGTTGGTATGTATTTGCGAATCGAAAAAACAATGAAGAGGAGAAAATTAAATGAAGAACCAATATTCAATCACTCAATAGAGAAGAATGGAGATTTTGATGCCGTAAGGGCTCACAGTGCTGTAAAAACCCCATAAAAACTTTCAACTCCAGCATTCCGCTAAAAGAAAACACAACGCACAACAAAGTTACCTCGTCTTTATCCGACGTCAGATCTGCGATGACGCAACTATCCTCCTCCTGGATTATACTTCCGCCGTTCTGGACCTCCTGTATGACCTCGGACGACGCGAACTGGAAACACACATATTTACGCAATGGTGATCATATCCTTGGGTCATCGTAACGTTTCACGATCGGGCAGCAGAATTAGGGTCGCAGTTAATGAGTCCATGCTACGTATGTAGGTACGCTAATAGGGTACATAACGTGTGGTAGTCGACGTTATCGGCGCATCGCTAACGTACGCAATTAAATCAACCACGACGCATCGAGTGACGCTATAGCAGCACTCTAGTGACGATAAAATACCAACGCATGGCATCGCGGACTGGTCCGATTGTACTCGCGGTAATTAGATCGCGAGATAATTGTGAGTTTTCGAGAGATACAATTCGGGAACGCAACTCGTTTGTTTTGCTTGGCAGTACGTTTTGATATTGGATGGATTTTATAATAATTGTTAAAGTTAATTTTCCCCTTTCCATCACGTTAGCGCGTACATTGTATTGTTAATCAAGTTTAGAGTTCGTGAATGTGTGCAAAATTCTAAATGTATGTATAATAAAAATTTTTAAATGAATTTTATGTGATTGTGTTAGTGAATTGAATCAGTAAATATACAATAAACAATGTGAAGGATATTAAACTATAAGGACGTAATTACATTATGGTAGACAGGCTTACGATTATGAATTTGTTTCTCTATGTTTGTGGACCAATCCACATGCACAGTGGGCCAATAAAGTATTTAAACACTGTGCATTTTTTACATACAGACACAAGGAAAAAAAATATCAACATTATTAACTTGTAGGACATTTAGAAATTGCATATAAAGCTCTATACATTACAATTCAAATCAAAATTTCAAATGGGAAACCATTTATTAATTTAAAACAAAAATTCCAAGCCAAAAAAGTATTTGAACACTTGATTTATGATAAAGAAATAAGGAAACACCACGCGTAGTTGGACTAGAAACGTAGGAAAACCCGATGTGTTGACTTCTAAAAGCACATTAGGAGAAATCACGGTCGTCCGCAGTCAGTAACATGGGTCTGAAAACAAAAGAACTTGGTGAAGCTGAGAGACAAATTATTGTTGAACTGCATAAGCAGGTCAAAGGTTTGCGACAAATTAGCGTAGATTTAAGAAAATCTCTTAGAACAGTACACTATATCATCCAAAAACACAAGCAAAATAATAGTGTCGATAATAAACATTGTAGTGGTTATCCGGAGATATTAAGCAACCGTGATGAATTTTGAACGGGGTGAAAAAAATCTAAAAATTAGTGCAAACACGTTAGCCGCGCATATCGGGTCAGTATCGGGAAAGATCGTGTGTAGAGAGATAGTTAGAAAAGTATTAAGAAACTCCAATAACCATGGGCGGTGTAACACTCAGACAGCTCTATTAGCGAAACGAATAGAACAAAACGCCTACAGTATGCGAATTTGTTCAAAGATAAACCTCTGGAATTTTGGCGAAAGGTGTTATACATGGACGAAAGCAAGTTTAATATTTTCAGATCGGATGCACGACAAATGGTTTGGCCAAGAGCAGAATTATAAAAAGAACATTTAGCCCCCACTGTGGAGTATGGAGGTGGTCATGTCATGGTTTGGGGTAGAATGTCATACAATGGTGTCGGTCAGTTACATTTTATTGAAGGAATTTTAGGTGTCAAAGGCTATTTGAACATTCTGCAAGAAGAAATTTTAGAAAGTTCAGAAATGTTGAACATAAGAAATGACTATGTTGTTACACGACAACGACTCTAAGCACCTCTCACGCACAGTTGAGAAATGGTTGCTATACAGAGTGCCCAAAGTACTTCCACATCTTCCTCAATCCCCGGATTTAAATCCAATCGAACACCTTTGGCATATATTGGACCTAGAGTTAAGGAAGAAAAAGATTTGAACTGGGACTGACTTGAAACGATACCTTCAGGAAGTATCACCAGAATTCACACAAAAGCTGGTTATTTCTATGCCAAACAGACTAAAAAGTGTCTTGGATAATAATGGTTTATCAACAAAATATTAAAAACAAAAATTATACAAGAATTGTTAGTTGTTTTTCTATATGTTGTATTTGTTTAAATACTTCGAAATGGTTTAATTTCATAACCCATTTAAAATTTTGAGTTGAATTGCAATGTTGAGTTTAAATGCAATTTGTAAATGTCCTACAATTCAATAATGTTGATCTTTTTTTTCATTGTGTCTATATGCAAGAAATGCACGGTGTTCAAATACTTTATTTACCCACTGTTCCACTGCACGACTACACCATTGAATACAATGCGAATACAGTACTAGAACATGATACAACTGACACGTATCACTTTTTACAATCATTTAGAAAATTGTAATTTCATAGACAACTCCCATAACGCATAGCGTTGACCACACCACAGCCACTCGCTGCTGTCAGTCTTCAGAATTAATTTTGGTACTATGATATTTTGCAATAAAACACATCAATATCGTTACACAATGTCAGTTAGTCGCAAAAAATATTTTAAAGCGAAATGACTCTATGGGTTTTATTAGGACTACAAACGACCACTAAGCGGTGATCAATTTCCGCTTAACGCTTAGTGCTGTGGCGCAGTGATACTCGTGAAATTGTCGAATTTCGGTTGATGTCCTTTTTTTAGTCTCCTTATACCGCCTTCTTGATCGGGAAAAACATGAAAAGTGTATAGAATCCAGAAGACTCATGGTTTCTTGTTGGAATTAATATACCAGGCAAAATCGAAGAAGGAGGTGTAAGTATCGACTTGAACTTCTGCCTACCAGGTGTCATCCGCATCCTTTCAAATGCTAAACCCGCTTTCATTGCAAGCCGTCACAATTGCTGCTATGCGTCAAGACATGCCACCATTTAGGGGTCACCGGTCAAGATTTACACCAACGTGACGACAGAAATAATGCAGTGTCCTGATCGATCTCGAGCACGGATTAAATTCCCCTGGAGGCACTGCCTATGTAGTGATTCCAAGAGCGACTTAGATCAGGCCACTGTAATACCGGGTCTTTCGTTACATCATTCTTGATCATACATCACTTAGTGATTGAAAGCCTAGTGCTCCTTATTTTGACATTTGGTATGCCTCTTTATATACAAGCTCTTAAATCCGTAGGAGAACAAAGTGCTCTCAGAAAACTCCTTACGATAAGTTCTGTTCCGAATTAGGTTATTCCAAGTAATTTCCATTTGCCGTATCGTTGGCCTTCCACGTATTTTACACCTCCAAAGTTTGCCTTGACTGGTCATGTTATCTGAATTCCGCTCAAATATCCAATTTTCCCATTCATCTGCACTTTATCAATTCAATTGCTGAGTTTATTTTCAACTAATTTGCTACTTCTCTCTTACTGGGGTGGTAAACAAAATCCAGTCCAAATATGTCTAAAATCCTTCCAAGCCATTTGTTGAAAAAGGTTTAGATACAGCATTCTCTCACAGACTTTGCCAACGTTTACAAGATCCACCGGCAGATACATAGCTTACAAAACAAAAATCTGTAAATTACTCGAGCCAATGCTCTGGCAAGAAGATAATATGACCATGATATTATATGCATATATAAATATTAATGAAAATGTACACTCGTGGCCACATAAAAGTTTCCGACCTAATATCGAGGACTCGGATATTTTCAACGTTAACAGTGTAGAAGGGTACCAGATGTTCGATTGCATTTTACATAAACAAGTATTTATTTGAGGTCAAAAATACGGAAAGATTTACTACTACGTTAAAAATTGTAATTTCGAACTCAAGTCCTCTAACCGAGAATTCTAAATAA
>JARFOC010068006.1:0-16668 GCA_031763485.1 Osmoderma eremita | reverse complement strand
TCTAGTAGCTTGATATTCATACTAAATAGATGTGTAATTAGTTTTATGAGTGAATCACTTTTTCATACGAAAAAAAAAGTTAAATTCGCACATGATTTTATACCCGTTACTGTGGCCTAACCCCTTAAAGTAGTAGACACCGCTTTCTTTATAATCTCTACTTTATATTTTTTTGTATTTCTTTTTTCCCCAAGAAAAGCCTCCTCGGTACATTGAGTATTTTCTCCACTTTTCCTACTCGTGATCATTGATTTCCATTCCAGTCTTTCATCTTTTTGTAAAATACTACCTAGATACTTGAAACTTTAGACTCGTTCTATTGTCTGACCGTCTATTATGATATTATATATGTTTTACTTTGTTACAGTAATCTTAGTTTATTTACTATGCTATTTTCATGTTGATCTTATTTAATTCCTCATTTAGGATGTCTATATTATGTTGTAATTCCTATCCTGGCGTTGCCACTATCGCCATATTATCTGAATGAAGACGCTAAGGAATATAACTGTAAGGTTAATTGCAGATGACCTAATTTTCATATGGTATCTGTTCATTTTCACCCATGAAGTTGACACAGAAAAATAATTTTATCGAAGCGTTTATGCTTTAAAACATAATGGTTTTGTAATATTTAACCAAAGGAACTAGTGCAGTAAGTCAAAATACCAACTTATTTTAAGTATATATAAATTTAAAAAATCATTATTTTTGTAAAGAATTCTAACATGTATATTTTTTTTAAAAGTGATAGCTTTCAAATTTAGAATGTCTATTCGAAAAATTTTATCATTGTCCTCTGCATCGAATTTTCCGACCATTAATCTTCAGCTCTAATTAAATAATTGATATTGAGGCAAGCGTTATTCATAATTTATACTGAAAGTAAAATACTGGATTTAAGAGATTCTGTTAACAATAGACTGTTCACAGCTACTAGCATGGCAGCAAATCACATTTTGTGATTTCAAGTGGATATCCTATACTGAAACTTAATAATACAATACATATGTATTAATTTTTAGAGAACAAGAGGGCGATTTAGAAAGAAGATACAAAATACTAAATCATGAACTACAACTCAGCCTTTCAATTGAAGATTGGCGAAAAACAGATGAACAACGAGCAAAGGAGAAGAAATTATTAGATGAATTAGTGCAGATTGTAAATAAACGCGATGAACTAGTACATCACTTGGATAATCAAGAAAAAGCGTAAGATTTATTTGACCATATTACGTCAGCATCCACATTACTACACTTTTCTTACTACACATTTCAAACCATGCAAACAAACAGAAAGGGAATCATGCATATATACAGTAATCCCTCAACATTCGCGGATTTGACATTCGCGAGTTCTGATCATTCGCGATAATTAAAATGCGAACGAATTCCACATTCGCGACCTTTGAATTTGACTATTCGCGAACAAACAGTAAAAAATGTAAAAATGAAGTATAAATAAGTAATAAATACATATAGCAAATTTGTAAAAAAATAGGTAGGTTATATTTTAGTAATGTGTTAAGTAAATAAACACACTGTTCGGATTACGCCTCCCGCACAAGTATTATTAATTCGGGACGACACGTGTTTCAGGAATACGTGCCGATAATGGGGACTTGATAATGGGAATCCACGTATTCCCGAAACACGTGTCGTCCCGAATTAATTAATACTTGTGCGGGAGGAGTAATCCGAACAGTGTGTTTATTGTGCTGCCCCACAGTCCCTGCTATCTTTACTGTTAAGTAAATGACAAGCCTATCCGGTAAAAAAAAATTCCTAAAAATAATATGTATATTCATCCCATCCATTTAGTAAATGAGAGAATAAATACATAATAAACAGAATTCTCTCACAACTAAATAGAAATATTGTTTTTGCCGACCGGGCGCGTTCAAAAAATGCGTGAACATGTTACAGCGGTGCGAGAGGGAGGATGGAGGGAGGCGAGTTTCTGCAGCGTTTCAGTAGCCAAAATAAATATTTGTTGGTTAAATTACTGTTAATCCATGACTGTTAATCATGGAAAGAAAATTATTATCGCCGCCATATTAAGTACGAGCTATTTGCTTGCTGATAGCTAAAGATGATGGAGCTATATATTAGATGACGAGTTGCAATAAGACATGAGACAAACGCCAATCCGATTCAAAATTATATAGAAAAAGCGATTCCCCATACGAGAGATATTCAGTTCTAGAGTTATTTTCGAATTAATAGGCAAACATGCAACATTCTCTTGGGCCTACTAAATAATATAATGAAACAACATAAACAAATCATAATCAGCCATTTTTGAATTGCATCTTGCACATGCCCGAACAGAAGACGACCAAGTTCAAACTTGTCTTGCAACCAAGTTTGGATCCTGGAATAAATATCTTCAATTACCGAACGCAAGGGTGTACTACTTCTTGTGTGACAACCATATTTTTCGAACGCTATGAGTGTACTTTTGCAGCAACACACCAGCATTTCGAACGCCTCCTAGATGTAAGCAATTTTATTCCAAGTAATGAAAAAAAATACATACATTCATATTATCATTAAACCATAAAAGAAATCACATATGTTTTGTACCTTTATCAACCATTATGAAACGTAACCTCCCATTTACACGGAAAGAGGGACTCAAGATTCGCGAATTCAACATTCGTAAAGTTTTTCTCGAACGTAACTCTCGCGAATGTTAAGGGATTACCGTAATGTATTTGTAATATTACTTATTTTTTAAATCTTCACTGTAGTTCATTATGCTGAAAGTAAAGCAGACATTTCTTGATTTCATTATTTCTGATTATATGTCATACAGGGTGACGCATTAGTGTGGCAAATCTCGATATATCCGTTATTATACAAGATATCAAAAAAAGTTATTCACGAAAATTCTAACATCCTAAAATTTTGACGATTTTGCAAAAAAAATACTGCTATAAAACTTGCCAACATAAAAAATCTATGCTTGTAAAAACAAAATTTCGGACTGTATCGTTTGCAGTATAGAAGATCTCGAAGTCACAGTGATTTGCATATAAAATTGACCATAAGTTCTGAAGCACGCACAATCACGAAGTCAATGAAATTGTACATTCTAAGTTTTAGGCATGAGCTTAATCTAAATCTGAAATGTACAGTTTGTTCCATTTCAGAAAACGTATGTTTGGTTCACCCTGATGATACGACACCCCTGTATATACGAAAATAATTTTAAAATGTTAAGTGTAAGACTGCCTACAATTTTCGCGAACAACTTTTTGTGATATCTTATATGATCAAAAAAAGATTTCTGCTTATAGTACGTTCAAAAATGAAGTATATGAAAAATATATTTAAAAAAATATATAAATATACCTCTGATATCACACAACACATCGTTAACGGTACGGCATATTGAACGAGCGACAGACATTCCTCCGACGTGCACTGATGAGGACTAAGTCAGTCCGAAACAGCTGTCTGTACGTGGAGAATGCCTGGAACTATACAATCAGTCGTGTTGTGTGATCTCAGAGGTATATTTATATATTTTTTTATATACTTCATCTTTTGATCTTATATAATAACGGATACATCGAACTTTGCCACGCTAATGCGTCACCCTGTATATATAATAATTAATATTTATAAGATAACATTTTTAACCGTTTTTAACTATTCCAGTATCGAGGATGACGATCTAATAGAACAGGACCTCACGCACATAGACCTTCAACCAAAAGACAAATGCATTATTCAATAAATGACAGTGACTAAATACGAATTCTTGTCATCTTTATGCTGAGTCTGGATATCCCAGGAAAATTATAGCTTTAATTTATACTCATAATTTAGTATATTTATTAAATCAGAATATTTATATATTCGCATAACTTCCTTTACATTAATTTGTAGGAAATTTATTTAATTAGATTAAGCGGAATGTATGTAATAAATATTTGTGAATATTACTAAAAGGTAACTCGAATTAACGTAAGAAGTTGGTTGTACTTATGGTTGTAATTATCAGGCATATATGATTTCGTATCTTTTATTCTAAATTTCAATATGAATTATATTCTTGAATATAAATCCATTTAGTATATTTTTGATATAAAAATCTAATCTATGAATTATTGGTCTGTGCAATATGTCGTTAATTATATGTTGGGTTTGTATTCGTCTAGTGGAACATATAAACGGTCAAAATAGACATTTACTTAATATTATTATTAATTAATAAATAAATGTATTCACAGTTTGCCCTGAAAATAATGTGAGTTTAAAAAGAATTACATGGAAATTATTTACCTTTTAGATCAAACAACCTAGTCGGAACTCATACATATTACATTAAATAAATAGGAACGATATGAATAATTGGTGCAGTAAAATTGCAATCGCCAATAGTAATTATAGAATATGAACGACTTTGTTTTTAATCAACACTTTAATAACAAAGTTGAACTGTGTTGCAGTGTACCCAGTCAAGCAGTTCTCCATCTATTCTTTTATCAAATACTGTTACACTTAAGGTACGCTTGGATCTGTTTTAAGCGTTTGGACTTGGCGAGTAAACATTGCTAATAAACGCGTCGAGAATATCCTGTAAAATGTTCAATTTATAAAAATAATCACACTTCTCTATACTCTGTTCATCGAAGAGATGGAGTGATCACGTGATGATCATGCATTGTGCACGTGCAAAGCCGGTTTTATACTGGAAAACAGAAAAATAGTTATTTCCATACAGCAATGACTGTTTCGGAAACATTCATCTTTATAATGAAAAGTAAACTTTCATTTTATATTTTTGCTGTCTATTGCAGTCTGATTTTTATTGTAAGGTGGGGCAAATAAATAATAAGGTATGAGATGGCCTAGGTGGAAAATAAAAATATTGAAGTGTGATCGGCTCAAAAGAATATAATTTTTCTTAGTAAATCGGTGTTTAATGTGATTAAAAAAGTATTGGTGCCGTAACAAAAACAAATCCCAGGTTTTATTTTATTTAGAAGATGTTTTAATTATGGATGTGTTTATGGTTATGAAAAGATGATTAATAGAAATTATGTGATTAACCACCTGCAAAATTCCAACACTGCAAAGAAAAACAACACGAAAAAGCGTACTCAACGTTCTGTATATTGTACATTTTTTTATAAATACAAAGTATATTGACACTGTTTTACTTTGCCCGTTATATTTGATGTGCTAATAGATTTTTTTGAACGACACAAATATGGAATATAGAGGAAGAATTCGAGATCAAAACTGAAATGAATAAATACACTAAGCCGCAGAGGAATAAAGGGGGTTGTGTTGGGGTTATGTTTGATTATATATAAACATTGCGCGTCCTTAATATGCAATACAGCGCTGTATTATACATTTTAAATCAATGAATTTGATTTATTTTCTTTCTGTTCTATTTAAGCAGTGCTATTGTTGTTATGTTTGTTTTTAGCAAGAAACAAACAGAAGTTTAATCTTAGAACTTATGATGCTTTTTCACCCTTATTTAAACAGTCTATGGCATCATTCGAATAATCGCTTCTTGAATTTTAATACGATTTTTAAATTAACATCGTTTGCAATGGACTTTTCGGTAGTTCTTACCAACCAATGGAAAGCTTAGTTTTCATATCACGCATTTTTTGTACGCCATCTGTTCGGTGAATAAAGTATAAGACTTTTACTGGGTACGCCATGTCGTAAATTGTCATTGTACATGAATTTACTTAGCACTTTAGACTCGTCTTTGGAACTGCGGCACGTCACCAACCCTTAACAAACCTTAAAAACACTTCACACCGCATAAATATATACAAACTATACGTATTTCGACAGTAGCGTAACTTAATACGTGTACAGTTTGTATATATTTATGCGGTGTGGACTTATTCCCACAGATTTACTAAACCAAACATTCTATCCAACATTGAGATTCCTATTAGAAGAACACTATATCGTTTAACGCTGGATATCAGGACACTTCAAGCAGACACGGACATATCATTAGCACACCTCTCTGTAACTATGAAAAAAATACAAAAACAAAAATAATAAATATTGAATTATTTCATTATTTGTGCGAATCTTGCGAACCGATAAGTTCTCAAGATAAATATCCGAAAAGAAGGCATAAAAGCTGTCTTAGAACTGCACTTGCTCTAGATACGCGTAGTATATAAAGTAAAATGGAGTAAAAAATGTTTGGTTGCATTTTGAGTGTTATGCAGTGAGTACCATTGTAAGATTTATGGTATTTTGTTCAAAGGTCGCTTAAATTGGAAAAAAAAGAAAAGTGATGCATCTATACGAAAAATTCGAATAAACGTGTTTTAAAGACAAAATTTTCCAAAGTGCAATTGCTGCACATTCAAGAAAAATGAATACTCCAAGAGCGCCGCGAACATGAGGAACAACCGTAAAAGAAAAAAAAAACGAAAGTAAAATCCAAGTGACTAAAATTTGCAGATGAGATTGCCCTTAGTATTGGATACATTCACTTATAATAATAACCGCGCGCGATAGTTTCGCCTTCATATCAATTCGTTTATCTGCAACGTTTATTCGCGACGTCTAATGGCGTACGATAGACCGTATTTTTAAAACACATTAAAACATTATTATTATTCCTAGGCCGGCATTACACTATCAATGACCTTCGACGAATATAATATAATAAATTTGATAAAATATGTTATAGTCTGTCTAGCTAAAGCTATAATGATTTTCCATTTTACGACTTAAAATGATCTGCCTTTTTCCCACCTTTCTATTTACGGATTTTGGGTAGTTTTCTGGACCTTCCTCCATGCGTTTCTTTTTCCGGTGGTCATTTTCCTCTCCGCCATCGTCTTCCCTTTTCTTTCTCCTGCCTCTGCTATTTGTTGCGTCCATTTTCTTTGAAGCCTGCCCTTCTTCGATGTATTCCATGTTTCAAGCATTTTTTTTATTGTACATGGTTCCATTCTCACCAGATGTCCATACCTGTTCAGTTGCCTCTTTGCTTCCCTTATTATTTCATTTCTTATTCTGTCTCTCTTTGTGTCCTCATCCACTTTTCTCAGGTGTCTCATCTCCATTGCACCTATTTTCTTATATACAAACATTCGTTGGCATATATTGTGGTCGGTAGTATTATATACATATAGCTTTGGGTAATCCTGCATTTTAGGGACCTAAATCGTCAGGTATCATCCGGTACCCGTAAACCACGCCTTTTTCTACATCAAATAATAAACAGGCCAAAACGCGCGATAGTTGATATAGATACTCTGTTCGCAGTATCTCATACAAATATATTAATGTAAGACGTAGAACTGATTGATATTTGTGGATTTTGTAGCATACAAAGAATTGTACGCCTGCTATTAGCGAGATGACAAGGAAGAGCTAATAATGGCAATAGGAATACAGTAGATGCCGCTTAATAGAATCACATCGGGACTTGCCAAAAATGACAACAATATCCGACAGATATATTGTCCAAGCGTTTGTTTATGTATAGTATATAGTATCTTTGTTTTATTTTAAATTTTACGTCAACTTAATAGTAATAATTAACCAAGCATAGTAAAATGGCAGCATAATATTTATTTAAACTAAATAACACAAATAGAACAAAAAGTACATACAACAAAGTCATTGTTAATAAATTCATTCATTGTCGATTGTTTTTGCCTAGATTTGAGTATATCATTATTAAAAGTTTCGTACTTATAATGCAGAGCAAAGTCAGTGCTTGCAGACCACGTCGAAGTACTTCTACTGCTTGTTTCATCTCTAGAGTTGTTGGAATTTGTGGGTTCCAATTCAATATCGTGTTAGTTTGCAGCATCAGTTTCTCCTTGGCAATTTACTAGTGATTTAGAAATCCGGTCTGAAGGGAGTGGTTCAACAACACTAACATTAGTATCAATGGCCATCCATTCCAGATTGAGACATTTTTTTTATAGAAATGGGAGATCTTATTGTCACGAATATCTAAACACAACTGTTGTAAATAAAAATTAAAATGCATGGTCTATCATTGATGAATCATCCACGTGTTAATATAAAAATAATTCAAAAAGGCTTCATAGAGAATTCTTTGTACGTATACATAGAGGAATTTAGACTCTCTGCAAAAGATCCATCCACCGATGTTGTAATAACAGATTCTTTTTCCGTTAGTTACTACGTAAACGATCCGGACTTCCTATAATTGATAATATTAGCTGATTATATTATCCGTGATCACATTAACCGGCTTCTACTGTATAATAAAATCTTATCGTTTTGAAATGTTTACGATGTATTCTCTTTAAAATTGGGAATCTATGTATGTAAAAAAATATAGATGGTTTGTAAGAAATTTTATTGTTTGTATTGATGAAAACGACAAGACAAAAACTTCAAAATTAAACATAATAAATAAGTGTGGTTTTCACACATACATAGTATATATAATATTCTTATATTGCGGGTCGTGTTAACATCTTATGGAACTAGTTTTCGCCAAGAAAGTAAAATATATTCTATTTCAGTTAGCAAGCACGAAACGGTTCTGCGCCGGTCCAGAAGTTCTTGAATAATTGTTGGTTCATATGGTAATATAGGTAATAGACAGGATATAAAACATTTTAATTTTTTGTCTCCGCCAATAGTAAAACAGCTATACATTGGCCCATGCGTAGAATCGATTGGTGCCAACTGAGATATGCGATATGCGCTGTCTCGTTTTGATTTCGGAATTTTCTAGACGGAGCCCGCAAGATAGTATTATATATATATGAGTTTTAATACAGATTGCGACATCTATGTGCTAATACTGCATACATGCATTTTATAGTAAAAGCCATATTATTTTATTTATTTTTCTTTTATCCTCGTATACTACAAAATCCACAAATATCAATCACTCCTACGTCTTATATATATATATATATATATTTGTATCAGATACCGCGAACAGAATATATCTATATCAATTCATTCACGTGTATTTTGCTCCGTTAACATTTTGACGGTGCCCTGTAGAAAGGGGTGTGGCTTGTGAGTATTTGGCGCATGTGCCCGATTCAGATCCTTAAAATGCTTAGCTTTGATTCCTGACTTAAATTTTTCTTTCCCAATATATTGTTTAACGCGTAGTATATATAATCCGTTTGACTTTTTCGCTCTATTTGCCAATTCCAGGTCTATTTTTCCATTATCCGTATGCTCCCCAGGTATTCATAGGTTGTTACTACTTCTAGTTCAGTTCCTTTGCATTTGATCTTTGTTGTGTTGTTTTCTTTTCCATTTATTACCATTATCTTGCACTTTTCCGTGTTACTTTCCATTTTTAGTAGTTCTATTTGTTCTAGTCCTATTCTGGTTCTCCTTGTTAAATCATTGATTACTAGAGATGACAAAATGGTCGGCGCACCAGAGGCGTGCGGTTGATGGTAAGCAAATAAAGTATAATAAATAGTAAGTTATAATCTATAAAACGTTGTGGAACACTTGTTACAAACTGGATGAGATCGATTAAATATTTCCAACATCAAATATGTTTCCACAGTTGTTTCAGCAAACTGAATTTGCCGCGAGGGAAAAATGTTCTTACATGAAGAGAACGAACGAGGTATGCGAGGAATATAGGCGCGCTGTCGAACTTTGGACCTGTGCGCGATACACGTGGATGAGTCGCAGCGCGCTTTTGCCATCTCTATTAATTGGTATTATAAATAGCAATGGACCGAGACTATCTCCTTGTTTATATCTTACTGTTCGAATTCTTCCTATCTCTCTCCTGCTATTTGAACCATTCCCTTTATATTTTCGTATGTGCTTTTTTCACATGTATTAGTTTTGCTTACAAATTATGCTCTCTATCGAATCAAGGGCCAACAAATGAGCATCTTTCCATTTTCCTTCTTTGTTTTTTTCATTATCTTTCTTTGGTCTGTTTCTGGGTCTGAAAGCTGCCTGCTCCTCCCACAATTCTTTCTCCGCATACTACCTTAGACTTTTTTCTATCACTGAATATGTTTTAAAACATATCGAGGATAAACATATTGCACTGCAGTTCTCGCAATTTACGTGTTCTCTTCCTTTTCGTATATAAGCGCTATCAAATTCGTTTTCTAGTCTTTTGGGATTCTTCCTTTTTCCATGCCTCTTTGTATATATTCTACAGCCATCTAACTCCTAGATATTTTATCATTTCTGACTATCGTATCCCCTCCTCCCGCTTTTCCGGTTTTTATTGCTTCTACTGCTTATTCTCTACTTATTTCATCAGTTGGTAAATTTTCCTCTTGGTACATTTTTAAATTTTTCCGCCTGGAACTCCATACTTTCATTATTTCTCTTGTCTAGATTTTACTAGATTTACTTTTACTCTTTGATTGCTATGATTTCTTTCCTAAAAGGTTAGCTAATAGTATTTATTGCAAGAATTGTGAAATACCTCTGTTGTGCTTATATTTCTTGAAGATCCGGTGTTATTCACAAATGCAAATTAGCTAAATTGCCATAACGCCATAAACTCAAAACGCGAAATCGTTGTATTCTTAATGACGCTATACTTTGTAATTTATCTCGTTTATGAAAGTTATACATGTTAGTAACGCAAAATGTGTACAGCGTTAAGGACTGCTATTCTCAGACGAACTTGTACGTAAGTCCATGTGTACGCCATTCAATCTAATAGACAATAATAAACTTTTTTTTTCTTGCCTATAAAGTACGTATCTACACATAAAATCACGAATGTTTGCAGTTACGTCATTAATCGATCGGTAAAGTAAGACAAGCGTAATATCTAAAAACCGGAAGCAAACGTATACGTAACCCAACTAGCACAATAGGTATCTGGGAACGTAATCACGACTATTAAAATGACCTTGAAGTATCTCACGACATAACATGGGAACGTAAAAAGAACGTTCCTATTAGCATATTACTACCAAAATGGGGAATAATTTCGTGGTAATATTAACAGATCTGCCTCGGTAGTCCCTGAAACGTGGCAGTGTAGTTAACGCGACCAGCAAATAGTTCATATATGTCGGACGTATAAATTTCTTTCTTTCTCTTTCATGTTATCTTCTTAGATTTTGTTTCAAGTTATTATTATTGTATATGTACACATAAAGCCACCTGTGTACAAAACAAAATGTTATAGAATATAAAATGAAAGCCTATAAGTATTGTAGAGTGAAAAGGGTGTAAAATTTAAACGAAAGCCAGTTCACTGTAAAACTTGGAGACTATACTTCTACATTTTTTATGCGCCCTTATAATTTTAATTTTTCCCGAATTTTTTTTCGAATTTCTTTTTAATTGTATAAAAATATGAACATATAATTTTAAAGTCAACATAAATTAAAATTTCTAATCTAAAATAAATTTTTAGACAACTATTTTTGAAATTGTTGATAAAGTATCATTGAATAAGCTTGTTTATCGCCTAAAAATTAATTTTTTATATTAATTTTATGTTCTCGATAAAAATGGATTCCTTTAAAAATATTTACTTTAAAGTAACTTAAACTGAAAAATTCAACTTGAAAGTAACTAAAACCAGACGGCCAGTTGTAGAAACCACGATTAAGCGATTTCAAAGTATCACCGACTATAAAATTCCATGCGCTACTAATTTACCACTTTAATGTCGCCGGAAAGTAACGACGACTTCAAAGTTCCTCTTTTACTGTAAAGCCTCGCCGAAATTCTAACCTCACATTTTTTAAAGTCAAAGCGAAAAATAATGAATACTTTTACGATAGAAAAATATGCTTCAAGTATTCCATTATCTTACTTTGCTCTAAGCAACCTTAATTTTCGGTAAACGTTGTAGAATGGCCATAACTTTTACATATTTTTTTGTTTGTAGGTACCATTATTTTTTAGTTCTTTAATTTTATAATTTCATTTCTAACAATTCACATACCAAATATGGCCGCTCGCTGTCATACACGTATTACTTTGAAAACGCACCGAGTAATTCATAGTCATTTTTAAAATGATAATTCACATAGAAGTAAATTTATAACATAACGTTATTTTCAGCAGGTGAAGGTAACGTTATTGGAACTTGCGATCATTACTTATAAGTCGCGGACTGTTAGGAAAATTTTAAGTCTTTAGAACGTAGTAAAAACTTCAAAATTTACTTCAAGGGAATTATTACTTTATGCTCGTACCTTGGTAATATGAATTGGTAAATACGACTATCCTAATTTACCACTAAGTCATAGAAACTTCAAAGTTATTGTATTAGTAAATGTGACATCGCCAATACCAGTGAATTGACCTTAAAGTTATCTTACTACAAAGTAACAAATTGTGGTAGAAACTACGTTTCGGATACTTTAAATTTGGTAATTAAAGTAATTTATACAAAAAAAGTAATATTTATACTCGCGATTACGTCTAAGCTACTTCAAATAGGTTCCAGTCTCGGTTTCAGTTACTTTGGTGCTTGTTGGGAACCGAGATAAGAGTATATAACATTTGCCTTAGCTAGTTAGAATACGTCATAAACAAATCTGACCTAACTACAAACATTCCTGATTTTGTCTATATGATTTTATACAGAATGTAATTTTAGATAACTTCCTGACTTACTTAAATTTTTATGTTACATGTGGAAAAGGATGATTATTCTATTCTAACCATTACGAATAAATCAAACAAATAAATCTAATTCTTAAAAGGGAAACTAAATAGATTTTCTTTAAAAACATTAACAAAAACAGATTCTATTTTGCACGAGATTAAACCAATGTGTTTTTATGGAGCACTTAACAACTCCTTGTTGCACACGATCGAGTGTAAAATTATCCATGCTGTAATAAAAAATTATTCCAGATAATAAAACTATCAATCGAAGAAAAACAACTACAACTAATAAATAAATTTTGGGAACTACATCACCGAGGGCATCGATTTGCATTGCAACATATTCCAGGAATCTGCAATACAGAGCCCCTGAGCCGCGTCCCTCACTATTATTAGGAGCACAAAAAAATATCTTAAATCAAGAAGAAGCGGAAACAACAACTCTAGAGAGGGACGTGAGAGAACGCACTAAACTACTGGCAGGAGCGATGAAATCCGGATGAGCAGCCAGATTGATTAAATATCTGTCAGTGTAGAACAATAGGTTGCATGGGGAGATGGAGTATTATCTGACAGTTCCTCTCTGCACATGGATACTTCAACGATTGAAAGAGAGGGCCTGAAAAGAGAAGTAGGACCGCTGACATCTGACAGCATAATGGAAAGGACGGTACGGAGTCGAAACACCAGGCAAAAAGTCTTCTCGTATATAAAATTATTTTCAAGACCAAAAAAGAAGAGTCACTAACAGAAGCAGCGAGACGATAAATACGGGACTCTAGTCCTTGAAAGAATGTGCAAAACGACACCGAGGTGGATGTACGCCCGGAAGAGGGTTTTTTCAGTGGGTGCGAGTCCCACACATCGGGTAAGTTCTCTCTCTCACACCTGAAGGTGGATAATGCATTTTCGCCTCCAATAAAAAATAGGCTTTACACCTGTATGATTATAAAACCTTCTACAATAAATCTTTGTCAAAGGTGTTTGATAGTGTAATAATGAGCTGAATAAATAATAGATTTTTCTTGTAATAATACAGATGACTAATTTACTGAATGAATTTGAAGTTTTAACTTTTAGCATATTTTTTTGACAGTATTAAAAGAATAAGCTGTGAATTGGAGAGGTAGAAGAAGATCTTAGTAATATTTCCTTTTCTGTGCTGCTTCAAAAATTCAGACAGGTAAGTAAGTTAAAGCATTAAACATTTAAAATGACAGAATAGATCTAACAACACAGTAAAGCAGTTATCTGTATTATAAAGAATGTTGGCTAACATTATCCTTTTCGTAGTTGAGTTACATACATATATGTTTCTGCTATTCCCATTAAGTTTCAACGAAGAATATTTTCTATAATCTACGAAGTATAATAAATCGAAGATGTTGAAGCTATGAGGATTCTTTTTAATTTGTCATCTATCTACTGTAGTATTTTAGAACAGAATTTGTGCAGTGTGTCAAGTAACCTCTTTTCAGAGTTTTAAGAGTACAAAATACTAACAGTGGAATTGATTTGCTAAAAGATACAGTAATCAGTTCCACTATTTGAAGTCATGAGTTACATCTAAGTGACCACAGAATATTCTTCGTAGTAAAAGTTATAAAAAGGTATTATTACTTTTCTCATTATCCGTAAAATCTAGGCACCTTTATTCATTATTGACAGTAATTGACATATCTCAGATGTTAATTATTGACTGAAACTTGTGGCAAACTCGACAAGATGACTTTGAAAAGACTTGCGGTTTACTATGGTTACCACGTAGTTTGTGTGTACATTTAAAATAGACTAATTTTATAAAGTAACTTAAAATAATAATATGTCATTAATAAGATTATTAAAATTCTGAAAGAAGGTTGGCCAACACTCTCTAATACACTGTGCTTTAGATAATAAATTATTGGTGCACTATAACTGACTGATTTTGACATTAATTTGTAAGACATTTAAGAAATTGCAAACATTAACTAAAGTTGAACTAAAGATACTCTTAATTCATATTGCTTTATGATTAATATTAATAGCTTCATGTTAATTAAACATTGTTTTTTTTTGAAAAACGGGCGTAGAATAATACTAGACATTGAATGTATAGAAGTAGTTACTTTGTATGTGTCTAGTGTTTGTTGTAACAAACATATACTATTATATTGTGTTGTAATATATTTTACTAACTGTAATTATTATATTTAATAAGTATGTGTAAATAATATGTATTATTAAAAATTGTGCTCCAAATAAAACATACGTCCATTTGAAATTCCACACGTACTGGTTTTGAATTTCTAGATAAAAAATGTGGTTAGGACTGGCATGCGATACGCCCAGGACCAAGCGTTGAAGATTCGCCTCGCGGACCACTATTGAAAATAATCCAGGCCCTGCGTTGTGTTGAATAATAATAACGATAATACCTCTGCTGACCTCTGCGCGAGACGGCAGAAGAGTACTCGATTATATATGTGTACAACGACGTGTCTAAGAAAGTCTGGAACAAACGAAATTTTTGTTTTTTACTATTGGTTCTTTAGAAATACATTATTTTGTATTCAAAGTTACTTTAAGATGTGGCTTTGTTGTAAATATAAAAAAAAAGAATTGTAAGTGTAAGCCGCGCTCGTTTCTGAACGCTAAAATTTTCATTTAAAAAGTGTTTTAAATTGCTAATTACCTTAAAAATCTATTTTTGAAGTGGAAGCCCAAAAAACGCATTACTTACAGCTTGCGTAATAGCGTAAGTATTCATAAGAAGCTATAATAAGTGGCATTGTAACCGTCATTTCATTGCGACCCTATTAGTGTATCGTCACAAAACCCAGTTGACATGGCAACGCGATATGCTTTTTCTCCAAACAAAACAAATTACTTCAAACATAATCATCATTCCTTTGAAATTGATTGCTTAGTTCTTAGCAAGTTGTTAGTTTTCTAACAATGTAACTGCATATTACTATTATTATCTGTATTATTAGCACGTTGACGTCGGCGTGTACCACCGGTGGTACATATGAGGTTCTATCACGGGACGACGTGTACCACCGGTGGTATACGAATTATGCATCAGTTTGAAAACGCCGTCCGCTAGACTAAAACAAAACCGGGCGCCGGCGTCAACGTGAAGATTATTAGGGGCGCAGGTAAAGTAAATATGAGGGAAGGCTCCTTCAATAAAGAAGTAAGTCCAATCACTTTGCATAAATTGCAACAGCTACACGTGAAATATATTGTTTTCAGAGTAAACTCACTGAATATTGTAGCGTTGCAAGTACACACTGTATATGAACAAAAGGGCTACATTACGTCACCATTAGGGCAACATTTGGATACCATAATATATCAGTCACTAATAAGACATGTCCGTGGAATGCTGCAAAACCCAGTTTAATGCATTACAAACCATAGAAAAAATGTATCCAAGCAAGGAATACTGAGCAACTGATAGGAATCTATCGGAACAAGAAATTGAAGATGTTAAAAGGTTTTTGATGAGGCTGTTTGATTTCTTGGTACACCTCTTAATAGATTGGTGGAGGAAGTTGTGATAATTAAAATATAATGTATTTGTGTGTATGGTAGTATATTTTGAACAGCGCCGGCTCATGAGTATTTTTAATGGGTGGACAGCGGTAGCCACAAACCTTGAACATTTATTATTATCATTATTAAAAATAAATAAATTATCTCGAATTTTCAATTTCTTTAATTATTCGTGAAAGAATTGCAAGGACTGTGGGCTGGTATCACCAATACACAGTATCGGGAAAATCCGCACCGCACAAATTAATTTAATAAAATTCGGAACATATGTTTCAAGAGCACGTCGGCTCCCATTCCCAATCAATTCCCGAATGGTGAAAGTTAAATCTCATGCACGTTTAAGAAAAGAAACGATATACACATCTCTCTTTATAACCGTTAAAAATTGTTTATCTTCGGCGCACGGACTACCGCCAGAAATCACAACGCCAACAAAAGCGTTAATTGCCGTCGCCAGCACGGCGACACCAGAAATAAAAACAAAAACATGCGACCCACCGGCATTCTTTATCTATACTTACATGTAGTTGGCGTAAAAACCGCC
>JARFOC010067995.1:0-16672 GCA_031763485.1 Osmoderma eremita | reverse complement strand
TCATCGAGGTGGTAAGGGTATTTTTTATTATTTTTTACTATTTTAAGCCACCGTATCCTATTTTGTATTTTATAGAAAGATTATGTTTGCGAGAGGTTTATTAAAGAGAATGTAAACTTTACTCATTATTTAACATGTTTGATTAAAAAATAGCAAATTGTAATAAAATATAAATCGTTATAATTTTTCTTCAAAATAACCGCCTTTTGCTGTAATAATTGCCCGACAGATGCGTGACATCCTTTGAATTAATCCGTCCAAATACGATTCTTCTATAGCATTCCACACACCTTGCAGAGCATTCCAGAATGCTGCTTTGCCAGTTGGCCATATTTTTCGAACCTCACGATCCAAGTGATCCTATAAGGGCTCTATGGGGTTGCAATCAGGACTCTGTGGCGGCCACTCCATTAAGGATAAGACTCCTTCAGAAGATTTCTCCTGGAAATAATTTTTGATCACATTGGCAGTGTATTTGTGGTCTTGCTGATAAATGAACCCTTCCCCAATTATTTCACATCCAGTTGGTACTGCATCGTTTTCTAGGATTCTCAGATACACGTCTTTTGTCATACTTTCGTCTATTTTAACTAATTTTCCTATCCTTCCACCTCCAAAACAACCCCATATCATGATGTTTTACTGTTTTTGAAATACACTCGTCTAAGATTCTCCCTCCAGGTCGGCGACCAACAAACGTATAGCGTTTATTATTTTTCGAATCATCCAGTTTGAGTGAGATTTTTCCCAATTTAGTCTTTTCCGCTTGTGTATAGGACTTAACCGTGGGTTTCTCACTGCTATACCATCCCTCAGACCAGGTTCTATTAATCGCCGCTTTACTGGTGATACACTTACTGGCTGACGGTGTTGTAGATTGAATTCTGCCGTAATTTGCGGTGCCGTAAGGCGGCGATTTCTTAAGGAAATCACTCGGATGTACTGCTCATCTCGTTTCGTCGTTGATCTGGGCCTTCCACTTCGTTTTCTGTTCTAAGCTTACCGGTCTCTTCCTTTCTTTTAATTGTCCTGCGTACACAACACTCAGAAATATTTAATTTGTATTGTAATGACTATATACTATCAACATCAGATTATAGATAAGAAAAGTAGTATAAATTTACCCAAATATTTTTTAAATAGTACTAAATTTAAGGCAATATATTAGGTGCAATCAAACTTATGATCGGTAGTGTATGAGATACTTTTGGACAAAATGAATTATCTAATTCATCGGTTTAACTTTCATGAAAATATTTGAGATTTATCGCTCTGGTTATTACGTCAAGTAGGATTTATTGTTTACGCCTATGAACCCAGTTCCTACTTGAATATTTTGACACCCGACCTGATTTGTATTTGACGTTATTTTAATTACCTTCTAACATATAAACTGGAATATCGTAAAGTGAAATATTGCCTACTAATGTATGTATCCATGCTTAAGGATAGCCAAATGGAACTTCCCAACACTGTAGAAAAAATATGTTAAAGAACGCTATTATTAAAAAAATGGTTGTTTAAAAATTGACATTTAAACGTTTCTCATACTCTTATCATAATTTTAATGGATTCACAGAACAATTAATGAAGAATACATTGCCGCTTTTGCCCTAAATAATTACAGACTCTCTCTCTGGAATGGTGTAGGTTAGCTTATCAGACAGTATCTCAACCTTCTTGGAAGTTCAAATGACCAGACGTACGAAGAAGGATAAATTATCAATGCTAAAGGCAGCGTTTGCAAGAGGCAATCTTCAACCTTGAAACACCTATTAGTGTTACGGTATAATAACCTGTGTGGACTGCATAATCTTGCGCCTGCGAAGAGCAGAATAAATAGCAGTATTAGAGTAGCGTAGTTAAGCAAACGAGAAGGGAAAGAAAGAACATTCACCTTGCGATACCATAAATAAACAAAAGCACGTTGTCCACAGTGACACCTGCACAATTCATGCATATAATTGAACTTCACGTTATCTAGATGTCACCGTACCTACCAGCGCTTAAATGCAGTGGCTGTTCTAAGAAGAGTTCTGAACCTATTGTCAGAAAAATGATTTTCATGGTCTAGGTTGCTGTTTCATTTGTTTTATTATAAGATCTACAGCAATAAATAAATAAATAAATTGACGATCTAGAAATGCATACTATGCTGTACACATGTTACTTCTAGTCATCATCATATTACAAAACCAACAATAAGTGATGTTTATGTATTTACCAGTTGTAGGTATTAATAAATACGTTTCTTAAAGCAATTAATTTTGTGCAAAATATATTGCCATAAAGGGAATTTCAAATTTGATAAACTCATCTTATAAAAATGGCCGATAACATTTGCATCGTGCTGTATATGCAATTAATAACTATATGCAACGCATACCAACAATCACAAGGCGAAACCCTTAATAACACTCATCTACAAAACAATAACTTCTTTGTCTTACTACGGAGATCCATTATTTTCATAACAAGATAAGAACTCCCATCCATAAAGAATCAAGGTGATATGTTATCGATAGTATTGTAATCAGGCAACTGCGATTGTATTTGACGCTGTCAGAGATATTAACTTAAAAATTAATTGAAAATTCTTTAGATTTATGTGAAATCACTGAATATTCATCAAATCCTGTCTCTATATGCAGAGTCAACGACGATTACCGAAAACCACGTGACTAAAAATGCAGCTAACTTAACTTACAACAATTGGTAACATTGCTTGTGTTATTAACCAGCATTGGCAGTTTCGAATTCTAGAAATAAACTTCTAGGACTATTTTATTAGTATTTGGGTGCCCATTTATTATTAGTATTTTTAACAACTAGTATACAAATAACCAATTTAATGATCTAAAATGAACAGTTAGCATATACTAAAAAAATGCGAAAAATATCGAAAATATTGACAAACCATAAAGCCAAATGACAAGTGCCAGAGAATGTCAGCTAATATTGTCAAGATATATACAGACTCTCTCAAAATGAGTGGCATATTAAAATATTTTAGGGAAGGGAATACTAATAACAGGAAAACGAAAAGAACTAGGAATAGGGAAACCTAATACTAATCGCTGCAGAATTTGATCCTGTGTATCATTCCATTTTAGAAATCGAGTTTCTAAATGAAAGGCTACCAAAACGATTTTTTACATAAATTTCAAGATATCTCAAAATCGGTTACATTTAGGTATACGGAAACCTGAACATTTTGTATTTAGAATAATCTTATAATCAGAATTTTCAATAAAATTGTAACGACATTTAAAATAAGAAAGGTAATGACGACTTCCGTCAACCAGAAGTGATGCAAGAGTGAAAATAATTTTCTCTGAAAGATCGCTTTAGCCTAGGCAGTGTATTTATTTTCAGGATTTTTGTGTACATGTTTCAAACCCTTAAATATTTTAATAGGTCACTCAATTTGGGAGACCTTGTATATATAGATATACTACAAACCAATCAACTTCAAAACATAGAATTACTAAGTTGACGGTTACGTGGCTTTTGGGGATTGTAATTAGCCCTGTATATACCTACATAATATGATTATATTATAATATAAATTAAAATAAATTATATTGCGTTCCGCGAATTCTCATCACTAAGGCTTGGCCTTTGCGAACGAACGCAGTAGCGTATCTAATCTAGCTTACATTCGGATCCACTGCCGAATCAAACGGTGAAATACTAAACACAGCACAAGAATTACAAAGAACAAAGTTTGTTGGCTACGAATCATCGTAGCTGTTAGGTGGGTATTAGTTGCTATTCAACCAAGACTGCGACGAAATCAGGGAATATTCATTGCTAGATGTAGAGCGTTTATTTATATTTTAACTATACTAAAAAAATATCACAATTTCTCAGCACTTTGAGTAAATCGGCAAAGGAATATGTTGCAGCTATATATTTGCGTCAGTGTATGTTAAGACGTGAAAAATGAAAACTAAGTACCAACAACAATTCGCTTACGATCATGGTTTACTCGACTGTCTGATAGGGTGTACGCTACTGCTTTCGTTCGCAAAGGGCATACTCGTCACTATGCAATTACATCGATGAAATTCCACTGCTGCATCAAACTAAATATATATTTATAATATTTAAAATATGAATATGCAAAATAAATGCAAATGTGAACCTACATCATTGTTCGAAAAAAAAGGTAAAATATCTTGTAGGTACTTGTTAACTATAGCAAGTATATTCGGGACATTTCTACTGCAACATATTTACAGCCCGTTTCCGGCTTATCTGCTTTCTCCACAGCGTCATCCTATGTGGGAGTGAGTAGTGGTATTTACCGAGACGTATTTTTGCCACTCTTTGTTTATTGGTTCTGTGGCGGGAGCTCAATTTTTCCATAAGCAGAGAACGAGGGGGTAGTCGGTAGTAAGAGTTCGATATTATCATTTTTGTAATCAACTAGGTGCCAAGTGTCTGTTAGGTTAGAATGAAGTTAGTAAATACGAGCATACTTGTTTTTTATTTACTATGGAAAAAGTACTAAACTCTAGCGCACATCAACGTATTACAACCATTTTCGCGGAAGGTTCGAATACATGCCTGATTCCCATATATTTTTGCATGCTGAAATCAATTACGTTTTTAGAATTCCCATCTCCCTTAGTTTTAATGTTCCAGGATATTCGCTTATCCACCTAAAATATGCATGCATAGATATGTAGTATAAGAGAACATGTATTGACGTTATTTCAGTAGTCGGCTAGAGCTCGGAACTGATCAGGCAATGGTTAATGTTTCAACATGTCTTGGCATGTTAAGACCTGCATTTCCCATTCCTAGATAGCATCTCTTGTTATTTCAGTTGGCGATCACAGCTCGGTGAATGAACATATACGCTGACGTTGTTAACGTTTTGAAGAGTGCTGCGTTGTGGTGCGTTCAAGCTATTATAGTGAACATTTGATCATCTGTAAAAATACCAAGGAAATGTGTAAACCACCCGAACTCTTTTTGCTACATTTGCGGCGAATTGATATTTCAATATCAAAAACGCTCTTTCACGCATCTCCTTAAAAAGCAGTATTTCAAGTGTGAAGTAGGTGATGAAGACAAAAGCTGGGCTCCCCATATTTGCTGTGTTAGGTGTGTCAGACTTCTTACAGCGTGGGCAAAAGGTAAACGACTTATGCTTTTTGCTATTTTTATGATTTGGAGGGAACCATCAGATCATATTACCGATTGCTATTTTTGTCTAACAAATATAAGTGGTATCACTTCTAAATCCAAACATATTGTAAAATATCCTAATATTCCAGCTGGACTGAGACCAGTACCTCACAGTCCGGAATTACCTGTGCATAAAACCTTCACAAAACATGACACTAAGCGACGATGAAAGTGCTGATAATAGCAAGGCAAATGGAGCCCTGATATGTTGGCAGACTATTGCTGGACGCTGAAGAGAGCCGAATGTCATATATCAGCACATTTTCCAAGTAAATATATTACTTGGTACGTCATTTTTCATGATTTATACACATATTATAATATATACTTTAACAAAATTTCATTGCTTTGACACTCTGAAATTTTGCCTGATAGAAAACTTTCTGAAAACAGATATGAAATAAGTGTAAAGAGTACTACCAAGTTCACTCACTTTACGTCGTGGGACAAAATAAATCTGTTTGTTTCTAGCATCATTTAATTTAATGCCAAGTAGATGGCACTGTAATCGGTTACAGGCACTGTACAGCTATATAAGAATCGTAATTTTTGTAAAAGTATTTTACGCAAAAAGCGCGTTGTTCACCTGTGATGCCTTCCATCGGACTTAAATTGTCAGGACTGATGTATCGGACACCTTTTTCGCAAAAGAAAACAGTACTGCCATTTGCAAAAATGTATGACCCATCCTGTATATATTTTTCAACATTGTACACGGGCTATGATTATAACACTCGTTATACTTATTATTTATTGCATTTTATTCGCTTAAATTTTATTTTATGGATGAATACGTGCAGATGGGTTTACGCTAGAGATATGTAAGTATGGTCGAGAAGTTTTGTTGCAACTTATTGTTAGATAAAAATGAGTGTATGTTGAAGATGATATCGCTTTGTTTTATCTGGCTTCTTGGTACTATTATATTTATGTCCTTAATCAGAACCCTGAGAAGATACTGCAATTCAAAATTTATCGCCTAATTAAAATTGGCACCTATAACGTGATCTAAACCTGATAAATGTCCTGTGAACGTAATAAACGTGTACTACTGTGGATTTATGTCGCAGCCGAATGTAATAACATAACTCTTCTTCTCGGCGTAACACGTTTGCACGTAGTACAACTAACAATTATTACCGGCCATTGACGGCTACCCACGTAAACGATTGCCCAACAACCAATTTCGCAGCATTTTCATCGTTATTACCTGAGTAATTAATAGCGTATCACATTCGCGTTCGTACCTCTTTAATTCCATCCTGTCCAGCGGTGGCAGCTGCTCTAAACCGTGAAGCGCGATTGAGTCGAGGTCCTTCTACGCTGCCAGAATTTGCATCTCTGATTGCCGATCTCTTCTGTTGTTGTTGCTGTTCGAGCTGTAGGCTGTTCTGAGCAAGCAGGCGCTCGTACTTGATCGAATACTGTTTACGTCTTTCTTCTTTGTAGCGGGCTATGCGCTGCGTTCGTGTTTCTTCGCTTGCGTCAGACATGATTGTTAATTCTGTCGCCTGTCCGCATGATAAGGATCTATGGCGACGAGGTAACTCAAAATCGCGGCTTCCTGTAAAGAAAATGCAGCATATATAAATCCAATTTTAACGACTACCAATTATGCAACTCTGTATACGCCATTGTACGACTAATAGCATAAAAGTGGTTAATGTGTGTTGCTTGCTACAATTTATCCTTTACGATTAGTGGCGATATTCGGACCTTCTGCCGCTACTTGTTCAAAATCTTCAATCGATACAAATACATTTCGTAATGTATCAAATGATATAAACAATATTTTCCAAATGTTTTATGTATTTACCTATGTTAAAATCTACATTACATCATTTTCTGTCATCTGTCATTACTACTTTTTCAGCCAGTTGATAAATATCACAACAAATTTTGGAAAAGGTAAGAATACATTACTTATCCCAAAAGGTTGATACTTTTGCAGTCTTTCGTCTTGTTTGCGTTGTACTGTGGTTAATTAAAAACGTACGGAATACATGAATATTAATTTGACTCTGACAGAACTGTGGTAGCGAATAATTTGTCAAAATAAGCAATCACCTCAGTTATGGAAGATTATGCTTTCAAATTGTACAAGAATGTATCCAAAATGGCGATGAAGACCGGTTCATCCTTTAATTACACGACTTAATGGATAATTATAGGAGTTAAATTGTTTTCTTAATAAAGTCGATAATAATAAAGTTCTTTAGAAGAGTGACAGCATCACATAAATCTCAGGAGATACGGGAGGGTATTTTCGGCAATCTATTAGTTAAAAGTACCTGTCTTTATTTGTTCACCTTCCTCATAACTCCATGTGTTTTACTTTAGAATTTATGGTCTCCATCTTTTTTCTTTTTTGCTTCTTTAGTTTGTTTACCTTATTCGAAATTTCCATTGTTCTTCTTCTCTACCATATTAAGAAAAGAATGTTTTAACTTCTTATCCAACTTTATTCTACAATTCCTGCTAGTTTGGATTATTCTCGTTTTTATTTGTAATATCAAAGTTGGTAAATTCAAAAAGAGAAGGTTACATGCAAAATTTATTTATTAAGTTTCTGAAATAAATATCCATTTTGTAAATAATCAATCTAAACGAGATTGAATATTTTCTAGGAGTTTGGTTACAATCTTTTGTGAGGTATGATTGCTATGCAACATATTTACATGTTAAAGAAATTGAAAGTAGCTTTACTTAACATTTATAGACTTGTAAGTAACTTTAGAAATGTTACACAATTATTGCTTGACCTGTATTCAGCCTGTTTTATACCATGTACCTACGGCACTGTGCTTTGAGGCACATCATCATTCGCCGAAAAACTATTTATTATGCAAAAGCGTATTATGAAGATGCATGTTGGGGTTACATATTCGAACAATGAATATTATTTCGGAAAGTACGGAAAAACGGCTAATCGTTATAAAAGAATAAACAAATTTTGAAAAAGACCTGGAGTTAAACAAACGGTAGCGGATTACTCCTCCCGCACAATAAATTGATTAGTTCGGAACACGTGTTTCGGGAATATGTACGTCGATTCCCATTGCTAACCGCATAACTGAACTTGATTATGGGAATCCACGTATTCCGAATTAATCAATATATTGTGCGGAAGGAGTAATCCGATAGAGTGTGTTTATTCTACTGTCCCACAGCCCTTGCAATCTGTACAGACCTCGAGGTCATTGTAGTTGGTGCGTCAGTTGAGGGACATTGATATCATTCCTAGATTCCTGCCCAAAAGATACAATTAGTTAAGTCGTTCTATAACATAAATTACTTGTTTTTGGCTGATGGTAAGTACTTTCCGGATCCTACGATGCGCATTTTTACATGAAAAAATCTACTTAATAATAATTGGGGGAAGGCCCATTCCCGCGAATGGATTTTAGCTGAACAATTTTTCTTGATCAACTAAAATCAAAACAACTTTTTGTTCACATGTTTCAACGAATATTGAAGCGATATGAAAGTAAAATAGCTTCGTAAGTTAATAAATGCAGAATTAAGAAACATTTTAGCAAAATGTAACAAAAAAATAAACCTTGAGAACGTCGTATTTGGGTTAGAAATTGCATTTTGAAAAGAAATAAATTAGTTGTGTCAGGTACCAGGAAATCTTTTAAAAGAATTAGCTGCGCAAAGTATTAGAGGATACTGAAGTCATTTAAGAATATCAGAACCAAGATTTTAAGGACTCGTTTCTAAAGATTGTACATCGGTACAATCATGCATAACGCATCTCTAGCAGTTTTAAAACTACAAACAACTGAGACATTTGCCAACAGGAGTTTCATTCAGTTGACCAATGACCATTAATGACTGCTGATGATGACTGATGACCACTGGCAATACAGGTCAAATCACGTATCAACTCGATTGAAAATCGTACGATGACTCATTATTGAACAATAAAGTTGGAATGTGCGGAACTCTTGTGAGAGTGATTTTTGATGCTCAAAAGAAAATGAAACGGTCATTTAAAAATCGTTTAAATAAAGGGTGGCACATCGGGTACGCCGCACGTAATTTTAAAATTAAACACAGTAAATTATTGATTAATTGGGCAATTAATCAATAATTATTGATTTATAAAGTAGACATGTTGAGATAAATTATGGAATACGTCGGTTACGCGGCCACCGCGACTGTGCTGACATACCCTTTGATCAAATTTTCGAAGACTTTTTCCAAGTCAGTTGGGTCAATTTCAGTAATAATGCGTTGGATTTCTGTTTTCGGTTCAGGAATTGTTTGAGGTTTGCTAGCGTAGAGCTTCAGGAAATCCCAGAGGAAAAAAACCGCATAGAGTCAAGTCGGAATATCTGAGTGGGCAATTAACTTTAGCAATTCTGGAAGTCACTCGACCAGGAAAACCTTGTCTTAACAAATCGACGGTTTCTGTTGTTGTATGGTGTTTGGCACTGTCCTGTTGAAAATAAATTTCTTCGAGGTACATATCGTCCAATTGATCTCACAAAAAGTTTGATATCATGTCACAATATCATACCCCATTTACAGTTAAAATTTGGCAAAACTCGTTCTCAAACAAGAATGATCAGATTAAACCCCCAGCTCAAATAAGCCGCATCAAATAGTGACTCTTTGTGATTGCGTCGGGTTTCATAAATAGCACGAAGATTTTCACTGGGCCAAATCCGACAATTTTGCTGATTAACAAAACCATCCACATGAAAACGAGGTTCGTCGCAAAAAATGCTGTCTTAAAAAAAACCCTCCATTGTTTGGTTTTCCACCAACCAATTAGCGAATTGTCTCCGTTGCAAATGGTCTAGTGATTCGAGCTTCCGTGCTAATTGAATTCGTGCTAATGATGGTGAGTCTTTAATGAGAATTCGTTGTAAACTGATTTAACAAAACCAGTTCAATTATTGAGAACGATGACATGTTGATGTTCCTGAATTATCATTGATATTCTCACTGACGACTGTAATATTTTTGGGACGATCGCACAGGAAGAGTCGCAGTAGATTTTGTTTGTCGATAATCGAACCAGTTTCCTCATTTTTTAAAATTAATCTTGGAATGGTGGACTCATTCAGTAAACTATGGATACCAACAATTCCACACACTTTTCGAACAGTCCTCGCAAAACTTTCGTTGAATTTGTAATGTGTTTTCACAATAACAATACGTTATTTTTTTTTGTATAGCAATTCATTTTTAATAACCCCAACGACTTCAGAACTACGGATGACAAATGTCAAATATTAGGATTGCCAACTAGTTTTCGGAAATAAAATGTGCGATATCTACATAGCCATAAAGCCCATTGTTATAAAATTGTCAGATTAGCTTAAACTGTTAAAACATCACAATTGTGTGCATTGAGTTAACAAAATTTGTAATAATAACGCCGCGAAATAAACATTACTAATCACCAGTCAAACCGTATTGGTACAGTATGTATGTAGTACATGCATTAATACCAGATACATTGTTGACAGTGATTGATTGCAATTACATGGCTATAGCGCGCCAATTGCATTCTACCAAATTGATAATTTCACTATGTAATTCCTGGTAATACTTTGATGGTTAATAATCTAGGGAATTAATTGCATATGTAATTTATAGCATAAAGCAAAGCTAAAGCAAAAATAAAATAAATAATGCAATATTTTCAATATTTCTTATTGTAATAGGATACATATGTATATTAAACAACGTCGCGATATGTATGTACTTGGCTATACTGGCTGATAATATCGGCATATGTGTGTAATTAACAGCAGACTGTCAGGATAGCATAACACTTTGTTTTCTTGCTATACACACATACACATGTGCCAGTAGGATTAGATTTCATGTGTGACCTTTAAATTCAGCAATAATATCAGACTGTCCGGCGTCGAGATTAAGATTACCATAATTATATTTAGCTGCACGTGTGAAATACATGTGGAAACATGAAAAAAAATTATCAAAATTAAACATTAAAAGTTCTAATTTGGTTTTTTTGTTTATTATTAAAAAGGCATCCATATTTATGTTATTAACATAAAATATACTTTTATTTCCGTTAATGAATTTAATTTTATTTCTTTAAAAAGGATAAAAAAACTACCCAAAGTGTTAAGTGTAACACCAGTCAGTATCAACACCTCCAATCTACCAAATAATATTTTAATGCAATAGGGTATCGACCTGAATTAACTGTATAGTATATCTGTATATTTAAATATATTGGACCCAATGAATATCTATTACAATGTAATTTCAGTATTAGTCATGAAAATAGCTAGTATCAAACGAGCCATTTACAATTTTTACAAATATTGAGCTAAATTTGAAATACTAAATTATCTGTCTTAACTTATTCACTATAGCAGTGGTTCTCAAGATGTGCTTCGCTGAGCCTAGGGGTCATTAAAGATGTCTGCATGGGCTCCACGGAGTCCATGCACAAGGTGTTAAAACTTTGCACAGTGTGCAACTAATAGACGTTGTATGATACAGATTCTATCACGACTAGTAGGGTGGTCCTAATTTTTCGACTTGCGAATTATTGCCGCGGCACTTTCCCATACGATTCTATACATCAAAATATGAAACAGATTTTTTTCATTTTATTTTTGGACAAGATTTAGAGGTCGCTACCAGTTGTCAAACTCTAACAAAAACATTGTATGGGCAATTCAACTATGAGTCGCATTAATTGATACATTCAAGTATTTATTTATCGTTTTTAAAGTGAAATAATCAGAGACTCGCATAGGCTCTCGCTCAGTCTAGTGGTCCTGATATACAATTATTCAAAAGGTTTAAGAAAAATTGGGACAAAATTGACCAAAGCGACTACAAAACAATAATTTATTACGCCCATTCAAACATTCTTGTAGCAGTGGCCGCAGACAGGATATCTTTTGCGGAAAAACAACTACAAGTACATCAACCTCGAGATGACTACAGGGAATATCACTATCTCACGACCATTTTCTTAGGGTGAGTTAGGGTGAGGTGAGTTCTTAGGTGTTCCGTTTAGGAGACCTGCAGGTCTACACCCAGCTAGATGGATGGCAAGAGCCTTGTAGAGCTTGAAAATGTTCCTATTTAAACATCAGTTTAAACTAACAAAAAAGGACGAGGAAGCTGTGAGAGAAATATGCATTTTCACAGTCGTGGTATATATAAAATATTGGTTTCAAGCCTCTAGCGGATGGTCAGCACCAAGAAACGACTTACAATTATTGAAAGACCTTACAGTCTTTGAAAGAATTAACCAAAAAATGGCTACTGTTGCCCTGAAAAAAATACTGGGCCATTTGTGATATTTGTCGGAAGAGCTGGTTGCTCCTGCATTTTTCGACGACGAACTTTCAATTCAAGATAAGAAGAAAATTGTAGATGCACTAAAAATCGAAGGCATAGAAGATAGCCCAAAAAGAAAAAAACATTGATATCAAACACATCCACAAAAACAATTTGAAAACTTCGTGAATAACAACTCCTTACGATTTGCACAAAAATCGTTCATTCTATGCGAGTACTGAATGATATAACTAAGCGTACAGTTGTTTTAATGGAGGAATATAATAAATTGATTACAACCAATGAAGAACAACAGCAATATTTGCTTTTGTTGGTGAAAGAGTATAGGAAAAAGGAGTTTTTATCTAAAATTCAAACCTTAGTAGCAACCCTTAAATGTTCGTTAAAATTTAAAAAAAAAATACTGAAATAGTTTCATAAGGTATATAATAAAATTATGTGGTGCCCCGTGAAATTAATTTTTCTTAGGATAAGGACCACCCTAATGACTATACTTTGCGTAGTTATGAGAGCAACGATTTAATTTTCTGTGAAACTATTTGCTATGGAGCAAATGTGCTCTGCGGGGCACACTTTCAGAACCACTGCCGTAGTGAATAAATTAGGGCGCATAGAATAAAACGTATAATTTAGTATTTCAAATTTGGTTCAATCTTTGTAAAAATGTCTCGTTTGCTACTAGCTATTTTCATCACTAATACTGAAATTACATAGTAATAGCTATTCACATACAGTGCGGACGTAAATTGTGTCCCCCCTCCCCCTTCCTTATGTTTTGCGTCAAGTGCATCTCGCTATAACCAAAATATCATATTTTGCCTCTAATTTCACCGCATCTTTGTTTTGTTTCTCTATCTCATTCCTTTTAAAAGTTACGAGAGGGGGGCGGGGCACAATTTCCGTCCGCACTGTATACTATACAGGCTATTCAAAAATATCGGCGCACTGTTGCTATAAGGCAAAACGTTAACTTCTTTCCATTCACTAATAATGCTACCCTTTTTTGCACACTTTCTTTTTTGTTTTGGCCAAATATTCATATTAAGCGTAAAGAGTACCGTCTATCCCGCAGTACTCTATTGGAAAGCATCTGACTATAAAGCTACAAAGCAATGTCACACTTCCTTTCGTAAGCAAAGTATACCTCAAGCATGTCAAATTTTTCTATGCGAGGAATTCAATAAATAATCAAATAATTGATTGAATAAATAATTGAGAAAATAAACACGTAGCGCATAAATAACAAATTACCAGTAAAAATTAAAAAATCCAAACTAAACTCTAAAATTCACCAATTAATGAGAATGGCATCATAATGTAAGATTAGCAATATGTACTGTTAAACCAGCTAAGGTTAGTTTTTACACATTCCTAGAATTGTATTGTTTGTTTTGATATGGGGCTAAGCAAGTCTACTGCGATTTTTTATGCAAGAAAACTGTATCCATGCATTGAACTATAGTATCTCTCCTAAGTTCTTTTATTATTCATTTTAAGGAAATAGTGTATTAGGGCTTTTAAATCGCATACTATATTGTCTTTCGAAATATTGAAGAATATACAGGATGTTAAATTAAAAAAAAATACAAAATTCTATATTATTATAAAAAAAACGCTTCATTCAATTGTTTCTTTCTTAACTGCTTCTTAATCAGCACTAAAGATACTGAATCTTTGCAAATTTAACCGAATTTGCAGCATTAATAATAACAAAGTTAGTAATAGTACGTCGATATTTTTGAAAAAAACTAAATCACACCATCAAAACCCTTCTTTATATATCGTTACCAAAATAACAGGATTAAAATTACCTCAATATTTAAATAATTTTGGGCGAATACCTAACATATACAAAATCATACTCACTCAGAAATATAGTAAAAAACAATGTAAACTATCTTAGATATTACTATACATTTTATTATAGAAAGCTAGGACGGAACACTATACACAAGTCGGATAAGATAATTCAAAGGACGATTCGGTCAACCAAAAACAGATACATATAACGTCAAACCGTAGAGAAAATACATTCACATCGATACAAGCAAACTAATGTTTCGATTCCGGGCTTTATGCTTTCTGAATGGCGAATTGTATACATTTCGCGTGCTCGAATGGAGAAATTTTGGCGACAGAGTTAACAACGGGAATTATATCTTATCCAAATATACGTAAAATTGCGGTGAATGCCAGCACCAAACAAGGACGATAGAAAGCCAATAAAGGAAGACATCAAGATGATATGCGGTGTTGGCTGAGTAAATAACGGAAAAATAAAAGGTTTTATCAATTGTAGCAACACGAACGTCGCGTCGATACGTTGCAAACGTGATGCATATAACGGAGAATCTGCTGACGAACAAGAACGATGAGTCAGTAAATTTTCTAAGAAGTTCATTGCAAGGTAGTCTCGGATTTCGACGATCATTATGTATTCCAACATTTAAGTTGATACACAGATACATAGTGCGTTGCCGGATAAGTGTCACTTTTTTATTACAGCTTTATTTTTTTTGCTTGCTCTCAAATTCATGAATAATACATCTTCGACCTTTGAAATCAATTTTGTTAATACTTTCTTTGTAGTTTTAAACATTTTTACGTTTAAAATTCCTATAATGTTGTGCCAATTATTAACCCGGAGTTTGAATAGTACCAGTACTTGCTTTGCTTTGCTTAACAAGGTATTATATTCTTCACTTCAATTCAACGAAAATTAAACTAAGATTTCACTCTTTGCTTGGATAGAGAGGAGAGAATACTTTTACAAAAACATGGAGTAGTAGTTTCGTAAGTTTAATCGCGAGTATGTGCCTAAAATGGTTCTACGATTTATGTTATTGGCCGGAAAAAAAGACAGAGAAATGAAGTGATTGCGTGATTGCAATGGTACATGGTGGTTACTACAATGTGACCGCAATGTGAAAATCAATACAATAAGTGCAACTACGATATATATATATATATATATATATATATATATACGATAACTCAACATTACAAGAACTGCTGTGCAAGAAAAATGCTGTTTGAAAATTATAGAAAAGGCCATTGTACGCACTAGTGTAACAAGTATCTATAGAGAGTGAATTCTTGCCGGCTGCGAATAAGCTCAGTAAGGAGTAAAGCAAATGGCTAAATGTTTCAGTTTGTTAGAACAAAATACGCATTTTACTTGCTGAACGGATGCTGGCGCATGTATGGCTTGCTTCATCTTTATCTAATACACAGATACGTCGGAGAAATGCATTCCTTGTCCGATAAATTAGGCTCCCTATGTAGAACACGAGCGCGTTGAAACACAAAAATAACATAATAATTACCAATGCAAGATATATTTCGAGAAGGTGTAAAAAGTTACCAACTGGAACTGTGGCTAATGGCGACAGCTGAGGCCAATCTCAGAAAAGATCATTTGTTCTGCAACAGTTGTCTCCCCTTCCATCAAAAATCGATATGTTTCAAGGATTCTGTCGAAAAGGTTTTGGTTCTTAAATATCCACAGACATAAAAATCATTGAATTAATTAAACAAATATTGTTCTTAACCATCAATGATAAGCTTTTGAAATGAAAATAGAAATATTCTTGACTTCATCCTAATATACAGAGAACTAACATATATATTCAAAGTTAATATATTATTACTGTTTATTAACATTAAATTTATTTGAAGTAAAGACTGTTGTTTTGATGCAACCTAACAAGTGTTTAAATTGAGAAAGCAAAATCTTGGATACGTTCTACTCAAACTTGTAAAATACACTCCGCGTCAACTGATTTGCCTCACAAAGAAAGATACAATTTACGCATTATTTACACAATTATTTAAGGTATAAAGGTAAGTATGGTATTTTTATTGTTATGTTGTTTGAAATTAACATGAAATTAAAGTATTAAAAATAATTTTTGACGCTAATCGCACTTCTACTAAAAAAGCTGACGTTGCCGCCGCGACATCTGAATAGCTTCACAACAACAAAAAAACATAAGGAAAACTCCGGTTCTGTGTATGGCAACACTTGTATTGTACTACAAAATTAAAAATCGATGAAGTAGCAATTTAACTTAACAATATTAATCATGAGTAAAGGCCGGATAATATGCAGTTTGCATAAATTTGCATATTTGCATAATATATGCATTTTGTATATTATTTGCAT
>JARFOC010067964.1:0-16679 GCA_031763485.1 Osmoderma eremita | reverse complement strand
TACAATATCTGCATTGTCCGGGTTTTACGTTGATGTGGAATTTGCACACGTTTTCTTAATATAAAATATTTTATAACAAGAGAATAAATTTACATATTTACTTTTAAAGATTGAAAGTGTAATATTATATGTAGTGAAATGTGTATTTCTTTCGTTAAAAAAATATCAATTAACATTCAAATCTTTTAGTAGGATTATGTGCGCTATACTATCCGACTTTGAGGTTGAGCCAGTGTAGATCGACAGCCAGCTGTGCCTACCAGTGGTCACTCATTTGTAGCTGCCACTAATAAGATAAATACCAGAATGTTGAACTACCACACAAAAGAAAGAAAATACAAATAAATTAACTTATTTGTGTTATGATCACACTCCAAACAGTAGGATATTTTTTTAATGAAATGACTAAATAAAAGTCTTATTTTTTTAAGAATCTTAATTACGTGCATGCATTACATTATTTTAATATTTTAATTATCGCAACTTCCTTCACCGATTCGTTAGGAGATGTATCAAGAAATAAAGCAGCCTTATCAAAATCCTTTAAAAACTTCAATTTCTTGTTCCGATAGATTCTTACCAATTGCTCAGTATTCCTTGCTATTTCTTCTATGGTTTGTATTGTATTCAAATGGGCTTTGGGGCATTCGACGGAGGTGTCTTATTAGTGACTGATATGGTATTCAAATATTGCCGTGTAGTGACGTGGTCATTAGAATGTGTACTTGAATATTACAATTTTCAGTGAGTTCAATCTGAAAATAATATATTTTATGTGTAGCTGTTGTAAATTATGTAAAGTGGTTGTACTTACTTCTGTATTGTATGAGTGTTCCTTCATATTTGTTTTACCTGTGCCCCTAATAATCTTTAATAATAATAATATGTCGAAAACCAGGGAAATAACGACTTGTTAAGAAGTAAGCAATCGATTTCAAAGATATGTTTGATGTAATTTGTTTTGTTTGGAGAAAAGAACATTGCGCGTTGCCATGCCAACTAGGTTTTGTGACGACCCACTAATGGGGTCACATTCAAGTAAATACCATTTAGAATTTATATTAATTTCGTGTATAAAAACAACAATATAGGATAGGCGGGTGAGTAATGTAAAACAAGGTTCCTAATAATAATTCAGAATCAACTTTTTATTATAAGATATGTAAATAGGGCTTTCTTACCGTGCTGAAACGAAAATAAAAATCTAAATAAGTGCACTTTGCTTTATCACAATTGAACATGCAAGTTTTACAATTTGTATCGTAATAAAGAATACAATAGCATCTGCCCACAAATCATTAACAAGTCTGCTCTAAGATCTATGAATTTTAACTAGTTAAAGAAACCGGGTTAAATTAAATTACATTTCAATTCCAACAAACATGGTATTAATGTGCCTTCTGTATTATTTCCTAATTTTAATGCTTAGTGTATTTACCTAACCATAAAACTGGGAAACAGTATAGAAAAGAAATGTAAAACGATTTGGGACTACGATTCATTAGCCTCGATTTGACACACTAAAGATTTAAAAAATGTTAAGATGTTTGAGATATTTATGTGTAAAGGAAGTTTATATATAATATACAATTTTTACAATGAAGTTCTAAAACTGGGGCGATTATAGATCCCTGATTTAGCAAAGGCCCGGGGTAAGATTTGGAACTATACCTTTTATCAATTTTTTAATGCAGATTAAAACCGAAAAGCAATTTAACATGTATTTATATATTTTTGTGTTTAAATCTTCTGCAAAATGAAAATAAATAAAATGTTCTACGTTTTGTCGTTTTTTTAAAACAGTAATCCAGCATGTTATACCCACTGTCGTCTGTCAAGATATTTTCTATTGTTTATTTATTTTATTATCTCTGATTAACATATTATTATTAATTTATTAACATATTATTTGACAGAGCATATGAAGAGCATAGTTTATATAATTTGTATTCAGGATACAAGCAATGTTTCTGAATGTATGCAAAAGTCTGAAGTATTATTTCCTCCGAAAAACAACATTCATCTACAGTGAGAATAATAGAAAAGCGAAAACAATTTGCAATAGTTTAGATACGAGAACGACTAAGAGCTGAGTGAGAGAAAAGAAAGAAGTCTTCAATCGAATCTCAGTAATTGGCTCATATAAGCGAGATTTATTCATTCTACAAAAACAATATCCTGAAGAATGCTATACTGGAGCTAAGAAACAACATAACAATTTAGTAAGGGCAATGAAAACAAACTTTAATACAAACGACTTATTTAATTCTGAAAATAAAGGTAAAGCAATGTGGAATTTGGTAATACAAATAACTAATACTTCTAGAGTAAACCGCCAAGATAACGCTACTATAAATGTGAATGGGGTACTCATTAGTGATCCTTCTACTTTGGTTAACATTTTCAATCATTTCTTAATAATAAAAACGGTGATAGAGAATCATATCCGAGGAGTCATTCTCCCAGAGAGGCCTTTCCACACACCAGTATGCATAACAAGCGACTAAATCCACTGATCTTGCACTAAACAACATGGTCTCCGAGATAACACAATCGATGGATTCCAGGGATATAGTAATGACGGCATTTGTGGATATAGATCTAACGGTTAAAAATTGTAAAAGTGTATCTGGGGAGGCGAATTTGTAGGAGTGCTTTTAAACTTTTACTCTTTAAAAATTCAGATGCTTTATTTGCGTATTTGTATGCATAACGTTTATAATTATAGCACTAATAACATTAAAACGATGTATGTATATTGATTTAGACAAAATATAATGGTGAATTTATTACAACTATAGTTAATGCAACTTGTCACTTCTAATAATGATGTGTGTCGGCAGATGGCGGCGCAGGTAGCAACTTCCAGATATATGTTACACCTGCCATCATAATTTATTCAGAAATCCTTGGTTTATTTTTCTTGCCCAAAACCTCTTTCATCTTAATTGGGATAAAAACGCCCTAATATATTTCTAATCTTATGAAGCCGCCAAGTCATTTTCTTAATTTCTTCTTAAATATAAACCTGTTGTCAAGAGTTCAGTATATACATCAACGATTTAGTAGGGTTAATTTGAAGAAAAGCAAATATCTTGCTCATCTCCAAAAAGAACGTACGGAACAGAAATAAAATATCATTGCTAAGTGATTTATTTAACAAAATTGTATAACATACTTAATCCTAATGTTAAATCGAAACATCATCCTGTTTGTATCAACAATTTATTAATAAATAAAAAATAAATATATTTCTCTAAACTACAAAAAAAATTATCCCTTGGATTTTATACATAAACTATCCAAACCAATTAAACTAGAGCTTTATACAAAGTAAATATTTCATATTTTGAGTAAATAATTAAAATTAAATTATTATTTACAGCGTATTTGTAAAAGGAAGACATGGGTAACATCAAGAACAAATCGTCTTGGCACCATGTATAGTAAAAAATGCCATCAGAACTTTTTAGTAATATAAATACTTGGTAAACTATAACTACTGCTTTTCTTTTTAAAAGTCGTGAGGGCATTATTTCATCAAGAAATAGGAAATAAATTGAGGTTCCCCTAAGATGCAATAATAACTTCGATGTAATATTAGTTAACGCACAAAGTTTGCATAATAAAATTTAGAGTTATCCAATCTTACCACTTATAAATAATTTATAAATAAATAATATAAACGTCTATCACTTCATATTATTGCGTCATAGCTCTCCCTGTATACCCAGTTTCAGGAAAATGTCTCGATTCTCTTACTAATTGGTCAATGTTTTTAATACTACCATCCGAACCCACCATTACCGCGTGTAATCTAGACGCTAACCAGCACATTACAAAGGCCGACATAAACAGTAAACATCCCAAAATGGTAGCGATCACTAGGAACGTACTGCATGAACTTTCTAACATTGTGGTTCGATGGAAAAATTCTCCTGGCATCAGTACGGTGTACTCGATGTTTTCTTTGAACTTCGTGTATTGAGTGGTGCCGTTGTATCTTTTTGCTAAGCCTTGAGCGGAAGGCATATCGGATTCATCACTATACGAACGACGTTTTCTTCTTCCGTGGCCGGACGGTTCGAAAAGATCCAAACAGAAATCGGGTTGACAATCTGCCATATCCATGCAGGCTTTTATTTGTGAGTGTATCCACAGCGTCGATCGTTCTTTCATTGAGCTCAAGAGGAACGCTTCGAAGTCTAGGAAAACTTCGTTGTGTCTTTCACGGTATCTCGCCGGTTGATGGGGAATTATTGATGCGAAGTCTTTGTTTCGACAACTGGAAATTAGAGACGTTTATTAATATCGGTTCTGTAAGGCAAACCCTTCACTAACTAATGGAGAGAGCTGAGAATGTTCTGTAAAATAGAGAAGTGCTATTGTGCACCTTCCTAGATACAGAGGGCACTTCTACCTCTGCGATATCCCCATAGCATCTAGGAAAAAAAAGATGGGCTCCATGCTTAGAGTGATATCAATTAACACGACCACTATGAGGGAAATGCTGTTGTCCTCACTGCTGTGGAAGCTAATCATGGATGAGCTACTAAGTAAACTGGACAAAAAAGGGGCACGAAAGCTTGTGATATGCGGATTATCTTGTCATTCTCACGCAAGGATTTAGTAGTACGGGACACAATGCAGATGGCCCTACAGGTTTTACAGAGATGGATCGAGGAAGGACTTGAAGTAAGTAGACCACAATATCATTCATGAGAAAGAGGAAACTGGACGGTTTTGAACTGTCAAAGCTCCTGATCGAAGAAATAAAGTTGCCTGAGGATGTGAAATACCTTGGTGTATCGTGGACAAAGGTGCTAATTGAACTTAGCAAAATACGGAGGTGTTTAGGAGTGAGAGCTGCAATGCGGACAACTCCTACAGCAGCAATGAAATTTCTAAACCTGTCACCATCTCACATGGTGATAATAGGGACGCAATAATGGGCTATTTCCGATTGTAAAAACCCTCGATGCAGAACTGGGGCATAGTAAAATTGGCAATTATGTGAGAGGAAACCTGTGGCGATGAAATCGGACCACATGATTCCCGTATATCTGTTCAACAGAAAGAACAAGAATACAGGACCAATCTCGGCAAGCTGACCTGATTACCAGACGGGTCAAAGGGAGACACAAAAATTACTATTCCACTAAAAAAAAACACCGCTATGGTACAGACAGAGGTGTGGGCTATATTACATTGTGCAACAGAAGACAATAAAAGGGCCTATAGAAATAAGAGAATCTGTACTGCAACGCATAGCCAGATGACACTGAGGGCAATATGGGGCTATGGAACCAAAAACTGGTATCAAGTTTGACCTGGGAATGTATACAGGTCGCTGGACATTCAGGAATCAATGAGATAGCCGACGAGCTAGCAAGAAAAGGATCGTCAACCACATACATAGACCAGGGACCTGCTCTGGGAGTGTTCAAAGTCGCAGAACAGGGACCGACATGAAAGTGAGTCAAATAATACACAGAACACTAGAACAATATAACCAAGCATAGTCATGGTAAGATCTTCCTTAAGGAACCATCAAGAAAGAAGACTAACGAACTACTAAATCTTCTTTGGAATCATCTTTGTAGGACAGGCACCTTTTGGAAAACCAAAACTGAATCTAGAGGGCTAATTAGACCAACCGTTCAAAGACCTATAAGGATTGATACAGGGTGCGAGGATTTGGGATTGTGTGGCGTTGTACACGTGCAGGGGAAATGGGAGGACGAATACAAAAAGCTAGCACATTTTAGCATTGTACCCCCTCAAATTTTGGATAGAAGTTATCCTGGACATTTAGATATCCCACATGTTTAACGTTTAAGTTTTGGACGAGGTACTTTTTCATCTCCAGAGTTTTCGGAAATATAGGTGCTTACCCATCTTTAACTAAAGCCACACTTCCAGGCACGTGAGGATCATCAGGATCTGGGCTCACAGTAACTTCCATTAACTTGACATACTTCCACGCCGAATCTGGATTTATCCTAGCCCTGAGTTGAAGTTTCGTTCCGATAGGAACCGCTTGATCGACAGGCAATTCGCTACTGCTGTTACTGATCCTCGCTGGAGCTTCTTTGTACAGAGCTACTTCGTATTCTAGGCGACCAGGCGTTTCCTCAACCACCCCGGAAACTCTGGCGCCATGGGGAAAGCTACCGGCAAAACCGGCCGCTTTGTTCTCTATGATTGTCGGCTCAGGTGGTTTGCACATAATAATCAGCTCTTGATCGGACTGCATTACCACCCCTGGGAATTGCGGGAACCATATCCTGACATGAACATAACCCTACAAAATGTTCAATATTGCCAGGGTCATTTTATTTATTTAGTTACTTAGAGGATTACTTACATTTCTTTTTAGCACGCCGCATTTTCCAAAATCTGAAATCTTCATCATATATCTTAAATTAGTTTCGTCCGCCATATCGGATCTTATTTGACAGTTTTTATCGGTTTCGGGATCAACGCCGCGATCGTCCGCGAATAATGGGTGACCCTTGAAACTTTCTGGTTTCCTAAGCTTTGCCATGATTGAATCTGTCGATCCTATGCTATTGCTATTCGCAAATGTGCATTGTATTTCTGTAACTGTGAGAAAACAATAGATTAATCAGCTTTCTCTAATTTTCAAGTATGTATGATAAAGCTTGATGGAGACTTTATTCTACTTTCTTATTAATATGTTTTTTTAATAATGAAAAGGAACTGTGATATAAAACTTGGTAACTTGGCATTCGCGATAGTTAGGCTGAACTACGTACTAAGCTTAAGGACGATATGCTAATTTCAGTGAAATCAAGTATGACAAAACTATTCGCTGTTTTGTTATTTTGAGAATTGGTTGTGTTAGTTTGTGTTTGTTCATTATCATTGTTGGTTGAAGTATGACTTTGAAAAAGTAGTTTTTTTAATCAAATGTCAAATGGAATCCTTTCCAATACTTGTAAATCTGGCGGGAGTCAGATTGTAATAATTTTCTAAACCTCTTGCTCAAACCTGACGTTAAATTTAGTTTATGCTTTTTAGGGAAATTTGAATGACGGCTTTAAGAACCTATTTCAATTCGTTGATTTTCTGTAGTACTTTAATTTAAGAGTGCTATCGAAGTGGTTGAGCCATGTACCCAAAAAAGATGAGGAAGTTAAGGGTGTTGCTTATGGTGTTGCCGATATTAAAGAAACTATGCTGTCTAGATATTAAAAAATTAAATCACGAACGTATGGAATCTATTAGGTGATATGCTTCAATTCATTCAATATTATCTCTGGAATTACAGGCGATAAGGAAGATCCTATAGGGATCCAATTTATTTGTAAATAAATATAATATAATTTGTTATAAGCGAGATCCGTTGTAAAAGCGAAGAAATATTTTTTTAGGAATATAGGAAATTATATTAAAAAATATATATAAAGTTGAAATAGATGACATAGCTTAAGTGTCTAGCATACAATATTTTAAATACGTTACATGAGTTACGTCTCTAAATTGCCAGCTGTTTCAAATACACAGTTGCGGCCATAAAAGATATACACGGTACACTTTTTAAGAAGACTATAAACCGAGGCAATAAAAACTAAAAAGGATGCATCTAGGTGAGGTAACGTTATTTCATTGCTGAACAATTAGTATCAGGTAACCAATTCGTGCGGTTTTTATGGTAAAATATAAAGATTTATTAAGAACCAATAATACATTATTATTCGTGGAAATAATTACAAACGCACTCAATAACCTTTTGCCAATGTGACACCAATTTTTGTGTGCCGGTATTGTAGAACTCTATGGGCTGCATTTATTACATCAATTCCAGTTTTGAACTGTCCATGCTCGGGGGGGGGGGGAGGGAGGGGGCGTGCACTAGTATACCTTTGGGGTAAACCAGAGCTCACTCGACCAATAGAGGGCTCTGAGTGCAATACTGTATCTAATACCGGGCTCTGCATAGAGTATTTTAAATTTATATTACAATTCCTTTAGTATAGTTTAGTTAGTAGTTGTTTTGGTTTTTACTTATTGTTTAATCATTATTGTTATTTTTATTATAATTGTGTATTTCGTCTGTAAAGATTGACGTGTCCCGAATTAATTATTATTTTGTTAACGCACGTCGAGCTAAAAATGATTTATCGCCAGGTACCAGGATTCGACTGTACGTTTTAGTGTAATTATATTCCTAATTGCTATGTTTCTGTTGAGTAGGGTAGATTAATGTTAAAGTGAATTGTTTTCCTTCAGAGTCTTTAGTCAATAAGTTGCTATTGTAGAACTCAGTACGTGAATAAAATTATTGTTAAAGGTGGTTGGTTATTGTGTCTAACAATTTTGTGGGGCAGTGTGTTTCTTGCGGAACTTGTGCGCTCACTTTCTGAACAGAATTATAGTTTGAAATAGAACATGTGCTACTTAAAAATCTGCATGGCAGAATGCATACACTTTTTGGCACAATTTCTGAATGACATTATGCGAAAAAAAGCTTGTATAGAAGAATCAATAGAATTTTGGATGACATTATGCATCCTGTCAAGTTTGAAATATATAATATTTGGCGCGGTAGTCTGTTAAATTAGGTTCGCAGATCACCATGTCTATGCTTCATACAGTTGTCGGGGGTAAAATAAGGTGGCCATCACTTGGCGAAATGTCAGGAAAATAAGGAGGGTATGGTAACGTTTCCCAAGCAAGATCAGACCTTTTTTTTCCTGATGTAGAAATATTACTTCCTTTCGGTTGATCAAAGAAGACTGTTTTTTGGATAAGCGCTGTTTGTACTCGCTGAAGCTGTTCATAATACAAATTAGCAGTGATGGTTTGACCCCTTTCCAAAAACTCATAATGTAAAATTCCTCCTGTTGTTTACCAAACACAATAAAATCTTGTTTGGGTGCAAGGAAGCTTGGGGGTGTGTGGTACAGAGTCAGTAGGCGATAACCAATTATAGTTCGTATCGTAGATGGCATGCTTCAATTCATTCAATATTATCTCTGGAATTACAGGTGATAAGGAAGATCCTATAGGGATCCAATTTATTTTTAAATAATAGTAATAATAATAATAGTAAATAATAGTAATAGTAATGTTTGTACTCGCTGAAGCTGTTCATAATACAAATTAGCAGTGATGGCTTGACCCCTTTCCAAAAACTCATAATGTAAAATTCCTCCTGTTGCTTACCAAACACAATAAAATCTTGTTTGGGTGCAAGGAATCTTGGGGGTATGTGGTACGGAATCAATAGACGATAACCAATCATAGCATAGTTTGAACGAAATATAAGATATTACAATTTCGGTTTGACAATTGGGCTATTCATTCATGTAACTTCACAAATGCGTACAGTTCATTTTTTGTGCTTATTGTGTGGTCTTGATTTTGTCACCTTAGGACTTACGTATACTTTGTTTGGTGTGGATCAGCAATTAATATGCAAGGTATTTAAAATGTATGTATTAGTGTGCTGTCTTTAATTAAATAAATAATAGATGTTTGTTAGGATATTTACACTATCGGACATAAATGGAGCAACAAGTATAAATGTAAGCGAATGTTTGTAATTGATTTCAGTAAACTATTAGACTGTAATTTTGTTGGGTGGTTATTAAATGCTGCATAAAACAGGAGCAACAAAGATAGAATTATTAGTAGGCTTTGGAAACACTCATTCATTCATAACCCGTCGAACTGGCAAGTTGTCAAGTAGTTACCAGCATTTCTAGTAGTGTTTCTGTATCTTTTTAAATTGCCTCGCGGAGTGGATATTTCGGTAGATTAAAAAAAAAGATTATTGAAGCGTATCAACGTGGAATAACACAAAGCGAAATTGCACGTCAGTTTTCTTTACATAGAAGTATAGGTAGTGTGTCGCACAGTAAAACAGTTCAATTATTATGGAATGATATCTCCAAATAAAAACGGGACGTCCTCGAAAAACCAGCCCGCTAATGGATCGACGCATTGAACGCATCAGGGTTGCATTGGATGTCCAAAATATATCTACAAAAACAGTACAGCGACCTCTCATATCTTATGGTTTGCAAAGTAGGCGTCCTGCCAAAAAACCTTTATTATGGAGGAAAAACCGAATCGCACGTCTGGAATTTGGGAAGCCGCATTCAAATTGGACCATATAAAAGTGGAAAACAGTATTAATTTCTGACGAAAGCAAGTTTGATTTATTTAATTCCGATAGAATAAAGTATATAAGACGACCGAAGAATCAAAGACTAAATCCTCGTTACATTCGCCCATCTGTGAAGCATGCTAGCGGCAAAGTAATGGTGTGGGGTTCTTTCTGAGGGTTTGGTATGGGACCACTTGAAAGAATTGAAACAACAATCGATAGGTTTGTTTATTTAGACATTTTAAGGAACACGATGTTGCTGTTTGCAGAAAACCTGCCGTTTGCGGTGGATCTTTCAGCAGGAAAACGATCCGAAACACACTGCGTAACGTAAACAATATTGTACGTCTCACATGGCCATCTCAGAGTCTAGACCTCATCCCATAGAAATCACATAAATACATGATTTAAATAAGTTAGAATAATATTCCCTCTACAGAAACTATTGACCTTATTAAGGATTTGTTAACTAATACTAAAACGAACCCTGTAATTAAATCTGAAATTTTAGAATTTTTATCTATTTCCCTCAATCAAAATTATTTTCAATTCAATGATAAAATTTATGAGTGTAAAGAAGGTTTGAATTATGGGTAATCCCCTTAGCCCTCTGCTAGCCGAAATTTTCATGTATAATAAATTTTCGATTAAAGATCACATAGTTTTTTGGTATAGATATGTAGATGATGTCTTAGTTTGTTTCACTGGCACTGATAGACAATTACATAAACTTTTCCAGGATATCAATTGCCTTCATAAAAACATTACTTTCACTATGGAACGAGAAATAAATAATAGCATCAATTTCCTAGACTTAACTATAACAAAAGTTAATAACAAATTTGAATTTGCAGTGTACCATAAAGAATCCCATACTGATATCACCATACATAATTCTTCAGCACACCCATTCCAACATAAATTAGCCGCTTATCATAGTATGGATTCATCGATTAATTAATTACCCTTTATCTTCCGAGAATTTTCATAAAGAACTGAATCTTATCAAACAAATTGCTATTAACAATAATTATAGACTAGAGATGATTGATAAAATATTGGAGAAAAACCGTATTACTAAAGCAGTGTCATTAGTGTCAACGTATTAAAGAACATTTCGCATCCCTTAAAAATCATAAACAGGACTCTACCTTTGCTAACCATCTTTTTGAAGAACAACATAGCTGTACATCTGATTTTGAAATATTACACCTTGAAAATAAAAGTTTAAAATTGTATTTGTTAGAAAGCCTGGAAATAAATAAACACAATTCCCTTAATTTGTTATTAAATGACCAATTAATATTAATAATTCACCACTTTTAAATTTGTTTCTTTAAACTTAATTACTTATTGATTAGTGTTTGATGAAAGTACTTTGTTTTGAGTTCTATTATTAAGGTGGCATAATTTAGTTTTATCTTTTATGCCTGTAATTCCTTAATAATTATTTATTTTGTCAAATAGGGTGTTGTTGCTATATATAGAGTAAGTTTAATTATTTAGTTTAGTCTGATGAAGCCAATGTTTGGCGAAACAATTGTTACCTTAAGTTTGTTAATATAGTGAAGATTTCCACTGTCATTGTGTTTTATTTGTTTGAATAAATTGTTGCTCCATTTTTGTCTCGTTTATAATTTGTCCCGTATTTACAAACTGCTGTTATGGTTCTTTCATATAATTATCTTTTCATCTTTTTAAATATTTATAAAGGTTTACATTATGCAGAATTTCATAAATATTCATCAAAACGCTCAGTGTAATAATTTACTAAAATCTATTATAAATTATAAAACTTACAACGTCTGTTGATCCATTTATGTTCGATGGTGTGTGTATTTTAGATCTGTTTATTTTTATATTGGATATAACAAATTACGGAAACAAATGTACATGAAGTTAGGGTATAACAAAATGTATTTTTTTCTCTTAATTATACTCAGTCTAATATTTGAAAAACCCAGGTAACTACGTGGAAGCTGCATTTTACCTATGTACATGTACTTCGGTATCATGCAATGAGTATCGAACGCGTCCGTTCGTGTCACGCGCTAATTTACAATCCATGAAGCGAATATACAGTTAACTTTGTAATATATGTATGTATATGAATTGCATAAAACGTAGAGTGCCTTGAAGCGCGCAATTCCCGACCTAATTATGTCGCCCGTTTATCAAAGCAGATGCTATCGTGTACTTGACCATCGCTTCACTGCTAGCTAGTTTTTATTTTGTTTATAGTAGGCTGTATTCTTCAATTACCGCAGTTTATGTAAGGACGCGAGCCGATACTGTACGCTAAGAGCGTACAATAAATGCTGCTTGTTTGTTTCGCTCAATTTGTACAAATGGATTTGCGTGTGTGGAACCGGGATGTGCAAAATCTCCTGTTAGATGAGAAAGTTTGCTGTGACTGACCGTAGATATCTTGCAATATGGTCTTTGACCTCAACGCGTATTAATATAAGAAAAGGTTTATCCAACTTTATTGTAGGGAATTAATTCTTTAGGGGTTGCTAGCTTAAATAGATAAAAAAATAGATTGCTCACCTTCATAATCTTGGGCGCGAATTGATGTGCACTGAAACAATGAAACAATTGAATATATTTTATTAGACTTAAATAATGTAAACATATATCAACTCTTATAACAGCTACATATAAAATATATCACACTTATTACGTGTATAATGTAATAATGTCGGGATGAATGTCGCTTTCATTCGCATATATAACTATGAGTGAATACTATAGTGCGATTCGAAAGAATGAATTGAAGCTAAATCTCAAGGTTGGTTTCAAGGGGTGAATGTATATATCTGTGAATATACTTGCCTTCATACACACTGAGGGGACACTTTGTTCACGGCTTGGCTTTTGTAATAGCTTACATATCAATTTTTAAACAAATATAGTATAACTTTTTGGCAATTTGTTGTTTTCCTAAATAGCAAATTGTTTCTATAGTCCTTGGAATCATTTCCAAAGCAGAAAAGATGCTCTCATGAGTATCTTTTCCATCTTATGGTAAAGATTGGAGCCTGACGCAGTCCTCAACAGAAGATATCATAGAAAAGATCTTAATATCGTCAGAAAAAAAAAATCTGACGATCAACATATATAGTAACTTCGTTTATAAAAAAAAGAGAACTAATAGGGGTCCTAAAGGAGCATCCAGAGACAGCAGGTGTTATAAGACTGGCTTCGAACCTAAAGCCATTGTATGACGCAAGAAACTTACGATTAAACAAATAAGATCCAATTAAGTTCATCAAATCGTTGCTGAAATCAAAGGCACAGACTTTATTGCACAAAATACCACGATCCAGTTGAAAATAGGTGTCGGTTAAGTCCGTGTAGATAACATCTACTTGACCGTCTGAATATCCAGCACTTCAGGCTTGAATTGAACAAATTCTTCAAGATAGGTTAGTAGGATGAACTACAACTTTTTCAAGATAAAAGCTATTCGTAAAAGCTCAACGCATTCATCAACGAAACCATGTTAAGTTATGGATAAATCCTCAGCCATAGCAGAGTTGATGCATCAACATAAGGCAATTTCGAAGATTTTTCCCTGGTTGAACAATATAGGACTAGGTGCTTATATTCCTATTTTTAAATGCTGGATATATATGCTAGCCAACTTCCATTGTGGAGAAAAGTCTTCAAATTAAAATTGAAAATTACACTCAGTGGAGGAACAAAAACAGCCGTAGTTTTAAAATGGAACTTGGAATTTGATCTGATCCATAAGTCTAGTTGTTGCTATGCGTTTTTATGGCTGAAGGGACATCATTGTCACAAAATTATTTAACAATAATATGTGACGCTAATGTGCCATCATAGGTATCAGTAAGAGGTTGAGACGAGACTAGGAAAACATTGACAAGGTAACTAGAAAACCTATCAATATTGGCTTGCGGATCAGTTAGTCATTCTTCAGTGTTTAGTTAGAACTATGTTAGTTCTTTTATGGGATCTAATTAAAGACCAAAAATTTCGGTTGTTCAAATAGGCGAAAACTAAATTCTTATCGATATTAGGATAAAAATCGTCAATCTTGTCGAATTTTGCGAAGGTGTTTGAACAGGTCATTTACTCCTCCTTGACGTTTAACATACACAGATATATATCTCCTCACCAGCATGGTTTTCCACCTGCTAGATGTACGACGACCAACTTAGTTACTATTACGCAATACATTAGTGAATGCTTGGACAGGTGGGGTCAGGTAGATGTCATTTATACTGACTTATTCGCCGCTTTTGACACAATTGATCAATAATTGCTGATAAAAAAAAACTGCATGCTTTTGGTATGCGTCCGATTTTCTGTGGACTTATTATATCTTATCTCAGTAATAGATTAAGTTATGTACACTACAATTGCTTTCGGTCACTTGAATTTGTTCCCCGATCCGGCGTCCTCAAGGGTCAAATCTTGGGCCGCTGCTTTTTACCGCTTACATCAATGATCTCCTTGAATCTATTTGTTGCCCCGTATTAGCTTATGCTGACGATGTAAAGTTATATTCATTCCTTTCTTCAGTCCTCGATGTAGATTTCTTGCAAGACAATCTGAACGCGTTAGTTGATTGGTGTGTTTCCAACAAATTAAAGGTTAATGTTTCTAAATGTTCCTCAGTTTCTTATACTCATTACATTTCCTTCCACCTATATAGTACTTACTGATATCATATCTAGAAGCAATACATTCTTTGATCTCGGAATTCTCTTTGATAACCAACTTCGGTTTACTTCGCATATTCAAAAATTATGCTTATTTGCTTCGAGAGAGCTCGAATTTATTATGCGTGTTTCCAAATATTTCCATCATTTAACTGTTTTGAAATCTTTGTTTTTTGCGTTCGTAGTGAGCGGTTTAGAGTAGAGGCTGTGGTGTGGTCTCCGCATTATCTTTGCCATCGTCTTTCGATTGAGCGCATTCAAGGTATGGTCCTATTTTTGACAATAGGAAAAATTACACAGTACATTTTTGCACCATCTACCATCTAAAAAGAGGACAAACAATACATTATATCAATGATTGCATATTCACGTTTCGCTTAATATGCAACTAGATGTTATAAATCTTTAATGGTAACGATCACGTCAATGTACACATTAAAAAGAATATCGAGGCAAAGTTGCAAACGCCACGGATGGCTATAATACTTAATGCCTCATGAACAGTATCGAACGATACGGTCGTAAGCACTAGAATTAATTAAAAGAGAATCGTATTCACTGTCCGTTAGCTATGGCCTTTGAAACTGTAAGTCTATGATAAATGAGATATTATTTACATTAATACGGAAAGTACCGCATAAATTCCGCGTAATACAAAAAATATGAAAATGCATTGGTGATTTGGTATGTATCTGGTGTTAGTTGGATGAGTGTGTAGTATTTGTTTTATTGGTGGTTGTTGAAGTCATTCATCAATATAAATTCGTTACTTGACATTGTCATAAGAAAATACCAATCTAGAATATTCTACCAATTCATATTATTGATGATATAATCGGAATGTGGATTTTATGCAGTATAAAATGTCAAAATTTGGACATATATATATGCATTTAAATTCTTTAAAATATGCAACAATATGCATTGTTAGTCCCAAATATGCAAGTATTTGAAACTACAATATATCTATTTACATTATTTGTTAGGTAGAATGTTTTCAAACAGACAATTTTGACGTATATATTTATAGTCATGGCAAAAAATCGTAGCAGGAATCACCTTCGTAAAATAATAAGTCTTACAGGACCCTGCGCACTAAAAGGACACCTACAGAAATTTGGGGTTGACCGTGAGGACTCAAGCTGTAAACTGTGCGAAGGGGAAATAGAGACTGCATACAAGATCTTATGTGAATGCAATGGCTTGGACTCTGGAAGACAGACAATCTTTGGGAAACCAAAAATGAACCCAGAAGACTACATAGACCAATCAGCCAAGGACGTGTTCATACAAAAAGCCAAGGGGCTGAAGTGTTACCAGAGACTTGTGTCATACGGCTCCCATATGGAAAAAATATGTTTATTGAAGCGAAACTTCGTTCTATATCTACAGATTTTATGAATGTATTTTTTAAAGCACTTAATATAGACACATCTAAATTTATCTCAAGATCTTCGGAATATTCATGCTTCCGCCTCCAATTTGGAAATGACTGTGCTTACAAAACAATAAGTCGATTCTATAAACGCCAACTGATTGCACAATTTTCTTTAAAAAAAACATAAAAAATAGTTGCCTCCAGATAAGTGCACCAGTGCGTGATTACGGGTGCCGGGGGTAGAGTAACGTTGGGTGGGTTCTCTCTGTACAACTGTATTCGTAACGACGCCATCGCAAATACTTTTTTATACTACTTATTAAAGTATTTACTATCGAAAGTTCAATTGCTTCGGTGACTCTATTTATACTATGAGCCAAATTTGTACTATCTTCCTTTATATCTTTAGTTATTTATCTTATCTTTCTTATATTTTGTATTGTGGTGGTTCAAATAAAGATTATTATTATTA
>JARFOC010067953.1:0-16680 GCA_031763485.1 Osmoderma eremita | reverse complement strand
TGCAAGGACTGTGGGGCAGCACAATAAACACACTGTTGGGATTATTCCTCCCGCACAAAGTATTAATTAATTCGGGATGACACGTGTTTAGAGAATACGTGGATTCCCAATATCAAGTCGAATAACCGAATGCCAGTTGAGTTTCATCGGCCATACTATTTGTGGTTATGCACTTATATAAAGGCTGAGTCTGAGAAATAAATCGAATAGAATAATATGTATAGTAGTGTTAATAATACACATATATAGTGGCTAGTCACCCCAAAGGGGTATCGCCGCTTCTAAAACTTTCTAGATCTGGAGAAAAATTGCGGGCTAGATCAATCCCCATTCACTTCGTTTTACATAATAATTTACATCAGAAAGTAAATAATTGAATTTATTATACTTACCATAATATCCATCAACTCTGGGAAACCCCAAATCTTCCAAATGTTTTCCATTTCTTTTCCCGCAGAATTAAACAAATACTGCGAAAACGCATGAGTCTGATCTTGCATAAAATGAAAGTGGATAGGGTTACATTGGCGTCGTTAGACGCTTCTTTGATTGGTTAAAAACTCACATGATAAATGGCCTTCCCACAATGCTATACGATCATTTCCGGTTATCTTTTAACGTAAAATTATGTTAATATCTACAGTAATTCTATTGTTCTCTTAGCAATAAATATGCCTACACTTAACATAATTTGTTTAATATAAAATTATAATCAAACCGTTTTTTCAGTGTGCCTACTTGTTTGTAATGAATGGATAAAATATATCGATAAAGGATATTTTATCATTGCGGTATTTAAACGCGCCTTTGAAGCTATAGGGAACTAAACAGGGATTTATTGTCGAATAAATTGTACAGAAATGGTCTTAAGGGATAAATCCATCAATGGTTTGACTCATATACAGGCAATGGAACCCAAAAAGTAAAATTTAATAAAATAGTATCGGCTTATAGTCAAATTAAATTGCGAGGGTACTACACGGCTCAGTATTGAGGCCGATTTTATTTGTCTCATATGTCAATGATATTGTAAATTATACAAAGTACTGTGAAATAAAAATGTTTGCAGATTATACCATGTTATATATGTACGGCAATAGGAGATAACGTAAATAGAGGTCTTGTACATTAAATTGCTTTATATAAAGGGATAAAAGGATTATTTTACCTCATTTGGATTTGTTACATAATTTATTATAAAGGAAAATGATGCAAGTACAGATAGTGCAGAATCGTGCCCTAAGAATTAGTCTTATTTGTAATATACATAGATTTGATGATTAACATCCATGTTAAATTTAGTGAAAATAAAAAATTATATTCATAACTATGATTTATAAAGTATAATGTACAAATTGGTTGCTGACTATTTGCATAATAGGGAAGTTGTTTATGAACTTAATCGAATCAAATCGCGAGTTTAATTTTGTTAGGAAATTTTCCATCGTATATTTTGTTGTATCAAATACCGCAAATATATCCATGCTTTTTCATATCGGTTTCCAACTCACTCATAAATAGATTAGCAATGAACGGTAACAGCAGATTTCCCATGGTCTGACTAACTATTCGTAGAAGTTCCTTCCGATTTGAGAACGGTTTTGTGACATGCATAACTTCGGTAATCTGATGTATTCAGCAATTTTAATATCTTCGACTTCGTTTGATTTCAAGTATTTTCTTGAAAACTCTATAGCGTCTGGGATCGGTACGCTCGGAAACAGTGAACAAACAATATAAGAATCTCCCCTTCATTAATTCCTATGATATTCACTTTATTTATCAATTCCAGCAAATGTTCTACCCTTAAACTTTCTATCTTACGTGGGAGATTCTTAAAATCGTTGACTGAGTAGATAAATAAACTGTTTGTCCCAATAAGTACAGTCGATGTACAACTACTTGCCGATATTATTATTACTAATAATACCTTTTGTTCGAAATTTCTAGTTTGTTCAACCCCAGTTTATTACATTTACCTTAATGCGTTCTGCTGGAGCATGCTTTACCGTATCCACAGCTTCGCCCCTGCAATAAAAATCTTGGGAGAATTATGTTTTAATGAAACTAATTGAAAATGTTATGATGTTTTAGTTTTAATGAACCACCTGTATATATGTATGTTCTCTGGCACGCTTTCATATACTAATTTTAGTTTATTTTTCTATTTCAGGTAAGTTCAAAAATCCACATATACATCACCGTTGTCTATTGGTAAGTGAAACCAACCCCAAATAATTTAACTAAAGAACCAAATGCGATATAGCAAAGTTTGATATCAGAATCCTTAAGGGATCGATCTTTTTCAGATTAGTTTCTTGTCCGTATGAACACCAAGGAGTCTACACTTTATGCACTTAAGCGACGCATGCGCTAACTCTAATCCTGAGAGTCCAACAAAAAAGGTTTTTATTCTCAATTGCTTGCATTCAAACAGGATTTTTCTGGTGTATCAAACAAAGATGTATCAATACCGTAATAATACATTTAGTACATTGAAATTTGCAAGCATCTATAACATGAAATGCTTACCATTCTAAAGGAAAACGATTTAATGCATAATTCTTTTTACAATAACCTTTAGCACAGAACCCAAGAAAACAAGGAAAGCGGTACTGGTCACAATTTTTATGTTTTGAAATAATTTACCGAACAATCAATTGATGCTGAACCGTATAATCATTTACTTAATTAATTAATTGTTATTATATACTAACTATGACCGGTCACGCGTTGCTGGGTCCCAATCTGCTTAAATTGAAAAGAAAAGAAAAGCATGTTTTTACCAGTCACAGGTGTGACATCTATATATAAAAACACGCGCGTATTCGAATGCAACGTTGTGTCAACATTTTAAAGCAATCAGTGAAGAACTCTGGGAGATTTAAGATTTTAAACAAACAAACATTTACATTTTTATTTGTATAGATTAAGGCATTCGCTTGGATATTGATATGAATTTCCATCTTTACATATTTTCAAAAATTATAGCAAGAATTAAATAGAATAACATTGTTTCATTTTGTGATAAGAATAATATTTTAACTAAAAGTCAATTTGGATTTATCGGAATCTGTGCTCACACATTTCACTAAAAATGTTCAAAATCATCTAAATACTAAGCACAATATTGTGGGATTATGTTATGATTTAACAAAAGCATTCGGCTGCCTAAACCTTGGGATTTTATTGAAATAGCTTGACAGCATTAGTATTATAGTATTATAGAAAATGTTAATGAATGGTAAAATTTTCCATAAGAGATCGTAAAATTAATGTAAAACTCAAGAAGGTGCATTCAAATGGGTTTTATATGAAACTTGGCGTTCCGCAAGGTAGTGTGTTAGGTCCCTTACTATTTGTATTATTTGTAAATGATCTACGAAACCATACAGGGCGAAGTGTTCGTGTGGGCTGATGATTAGAGCTGCTCAATATGCGCCAACAGCCAGTGGCGGGGCATAAAAGTTTACGCATAAAATAAATGCTGAGGAATAAATTATAATATGTACTCAAAAACACTTACTGTTTCAAGAGTCTTCTGTGAAATTTTTCCTATAAATTGTGTAACTCCTTCGAACATTGGTCGTTTTCGTTACGCAGGCGACATTTTTAAAATAAACGTAGGACTACAGATCTCGTTGAGGCCTGCAGTTATATTGAAGGTGGTATGGAATATCCGCTACTGCCGGTTGGCTCTAGCGAGCAATAATCCTAGCATTTATTGACAATTTAGTAGGCGCAAAATTATGTTAATTTGTCAAAACAAAGCCACCTGTTTTTCCAATTATATATATTCTGAACACAATTTGTCAAGAGGAACCCCGTTATTTCAATATTTCGAAGAATATTTCTTTGGTGTGTATGTTCCTCAGGTCGATTGTAAACTTCTTAGGGGCAAGGTCCGGCATATTCGGGAACTCCAATACATACATTTACGAGACACAACTGAGTTTCTGCGAAATAATTAAACTTTAACTTGCAGATGAGTAATCTGGTTTGCCCTTCCTGACATACAAGTTGAGTGGCCTATTAAAATATTTTGGGGATTTGAAATGTACAAAAATTCTGGAAGTAAGTACACTGCCCTAGTCCACAGTCAACTTTCAGAGTAAATTATTTTCACTTCCGGTTGACCGGAAGTCGCCACTTTCTTATTTTAAATGGAATGTTATAATTTTTATTGCAAATTCTGATTACAAGCGTTATTCTAAAGACCAAATATTAAGGTTTCCCTATACTTAAATGTTACCGATTTCGAAATATCTTCAAACTTATGTAAAAAATCGTAAAACATTTTTTTTATGAAACGATTTTTTACATGAATTTAAAGATATCCCAAATTCGGTTACATTTAGGTATAGGGAAACCTCAATGTTTTGTCTTTGGATTAATGTTGAGAATCGGAATCTTCTATAACAATTATAACATTCCATTTAAAATAAGAAATTTAATGGCGGCGGAAGTAAAGCAAAAGTGAAAATAGTTTACCTTGGAAGATCACTTTGTCCTAGGGCAGTCTACTTATTTTCAGAATTTTTGTGTATTTCCCTGCCTAAAATATTTTAATAGGCCACTCAGCTTGTGAGACCATGTATATTAATTCAATTTGTTAGGGATTTGTTTGAAATTATTTTAACTCCTTATCCTTCCTTGCATTAACGACCACTTGTTACAATCTAATTATTGCTTAAAAATGAATGTTCGTCAAACATTTGCCTCCATCACAACCTGCTAACATATTGAATTTGGCAAGGCCTACAGCCTGCTATGACCCTCGTTAGTCTGGCAAAATTATCATCCCCTACTTCCAGCATACCCGCCACAGCTTCTACGCAGATGCCTCAACAGTTTCACCCGACGTTTCCAAAACATGTCAGAAGTATTCGCCACATCCGCCGTTTATATCCAATTCGGAAATAAATTCAATTAAACTTTCCAATAAATCAAGACGGCGTTCAAAAACAAAATTTCAACCCACCTTTTCCCCGCGTAAATCTACCCTTTTTCCCCTACCCGTACTCCTTCGGCGTACCATACAAAGAGAATCCTAGCATCCCAATAAATTTGTCGCGGCTTTACCTCCGTGCTATAGCTCGCTGTTGCTGTCGGTTAGACATTTTAATTACGTTTCCCTGAAGCCAGACTGGAAACAACTGCACACACACACACACACCCAACTCTTACACCTGCTTCCCACTCGCTTCTCGCGTTGTTTTAGGGGGGTTGCAGAAAGAAGAACTACGGCTCGCCCATTCATTTGTCATATTTTATTTCTACCTAAGTTAACCCGATACACCGGGCGCCGGCGGTGAGCGCAATTAATTTCAACTGTTTTAGCGAAGGTTTTACCTCCCCGTTGAAAATTGGGGAAAGAGGGAAACTCGGGGATGGAAAAGGTGGTAAAAACCACGTACCGGTTCTCCGGTACATTCGCGACTATAAATCAAGCGAGTGAAATTCGTCATGCACGATTTAAACTGGATTTTCTCTCTACTTCCGGCCTGGTGCATCGCTCTGTGAGCGCGTAAATCGTAAATCATAGACGCGGCAGGTATATTATTAAAGTATTCACACTGTATACCTTGTGAGAAAATCGTTAGAGTACAATAATCGTTTCGTTGTACCTGCACTATCTACCCACAGTTGTAGCATCTCACGTTTGTATACTTAAAACTTTTGAATTAAAGTTTCTACTGGACCATTAATAATGGTTGTGTTGCAACATTTCGTCTTAGTACCTGTGTACGATGCAAATTATCAAAGTGTAGCCGTATTCGTGTGATGAATGTGTCTTTAATATGAATTTATATTCGTCATGATAGTGATTAACGTACAGATATCAGTTACGTCAGATTTGTTTATGGCGCATGCAGCGTCTGTAACAAATTCATTTTGATTCAATTAGAGACTGCTTACTTGTAAAAGCTCACGAGCCGCCACTGATTTTACTTATAATTTTTTCATTAACATCGCCGAAAAATGATTTTGAAAAAAGGGGTCAGTTTATTTCTCGGATCGTGTTATTTCAAAACCCTAAAAGAATGACCGTGTAAAAAGAGAGTTGTGTGTAGCTAGTTAAATGTTTTTACATAAACAAAAACACGATAGTAACAAAATACGCGACGGAAATTGTTTTGCCAATTTGTTTGTGTTACGTTGTGTGAGTGTTTCAACAAGTTCGATTGCTTTTGTTTGAAGTTTATTTTAATTTTAGGTGGACATAACACCTCGTTGACATTCAGTGACATCCCTGCAACAAACATAGATTATCGAAAGACCCACAGGGTGATTTCTAGAGTTGCTCAATTTGCGCCAACAGACAGTGGCGGGCGCACAAAAGTGTACACATAAAATAAATGGCCATAAATAAATTATAATATGTACCGTATTAAGTCTTCCGTGAAAGTTCTGCTATAAATTGTTGCATCTCGTTGAGACTCACAGTTATACTGAAGGTTGTATCGTAACTCCGCCACTGCCCGTTGGCGCTTGTGAGCAACTCTTAGTGATTTCACTTGAACCAAATGTTATATTCACAAACTTTATTTAACTCTACCCTAGATGTTTATTATAATTATTCTCCAGATATCCCTGTGTCTTTGTGAAGCAAATACTTATTAGTAATATATATTATAACGTTGCGCAATTTACTCTTTTGGTCTTACTTTTGATTTATTCCCTAATGCAATGGAAAGTTCTGTATATTCCTTAAAACTGCGGCCTTGGGATCTGTTGTATTAATCCGCATTCGGTTGTTATCCAATTATGTGTCTATTGCACCTAATAGGACGTTCTCCGGCGGCTTCAATCAGATTTAATGAATAAATTACTACATAGATTAGACCAAACAAGTTTTGAGATGAGGAATCATCAATATTCGTGCGATCTAATGAATGATTCGGTCGATCAGCTGGATGTAATCATGCAAGTATTTTTGCGATAATCTAATGGATGTCACATTGCAATTTCTTCTATTTAGTTTTGTTTTATTATAACCTATACTTAAATACCTTTTTACAATATTAGAATAGGTATTAGAAACAAAAGCAGCGAATAAATAAATTAATAACACAGCATAACATAAGACATAATTAAATAAAACCTTTATGCAGACAAAAAAACTTCTTTGGTCCGAGTGCCCTAGGAATTGGATTCCTAGAAGAATGATTTACACTGTATCATAGCCTGCAGCCAATTCAATTGTTCTGCTCAATGCCAAAAGATCCAAAGAATACCGAATTATCTGGGCTCTCTTTGGGCTAGTTAGAGTTACCCAGGTGAATGTATTGTATTTCAAATCGCGACGCGAACTAGCTTTACACCCTCTTATCCTTTATAATAAGTAAAAATTCCGTTTATCTTGTTCTTGATAATGTTCTTGACCTGTTCTAAGTTCCCGTTCTTTGCGTACCATACCAAAATATACATTTTAGCGAGTAATCATTTAAATAGCCCCTAAAATTCTATAACAGATCTAAAAATATCATAAATGAAATCCAACATGCGTTGTTATCACTGCCTAATATAAAATACAGCAGATATATGTTTTTCTATCCATCCTTATGGCGCGCTAATATTTTTAACATTAATTTGATTGCGTACAGAATGCAAACGTTCGTCGGAACTAAGAACTACTGTTACACTTCACTCGAGAATATTGCCAGTGGATTTTTGATCTGTATCGAATGTAGGTTTAGGGAGGGTATGTCTAAATCCGATTTTTCTTTCAGTTTAAGATTTATAATAACGTATTATTTACTTGTTGAAACTGCAAACTCATCATGATCCTATTCTATCCTATTTCATTATTCACCATTAAGAATTGAAGAGAATTGAAAGGATTAGAGAGATGCAGACGATTGTAGATTGTGAACGAAAAATCTGACGGGCTTTTGATAGTTTCCTGCTCATAGGCTATTTCATTCTATATTTTTTGCGTATTATTTAAATTTACACTATAAAAAAACTAGTTTTCTGATATTATGTCTCTTTTATATACATCCGTGCGGAAATATATGATAGGTTTAACTTCCGCCCCCAATTACTGCCTAAAAAACCTTTCTGATTGAGACTGTTGTTGGGTACCACACTGTCCTTTACCTCTTTACGACGATTGAATCAAACACAGAAAGTTCGCTTAAAAATTCGCTTTATTTAAAATCTAAAATATAAATTCTAGCGACTATTACGACTATTTGTCTGATGGGCTATATTTAGGTGCTTCTAGCGCCAAAAGTTCGTTATGGTTACTGTTTATCGGGCCCCGTGTCCTGCCAGAGTTATTAGGCTTCGCTTGAAAGGGATGACAATTTAATGGTGCAAGACCAAACCTCTGCTATACCATACAATATATTTATAAAGTGATAAATAAGTTAATATTGCATTATAATGAAATTTATGTTTGGGAAAACAGACAATGTTCAGAGAGGAAATAATAAATGTGATTATAATTAGAGAATAAATGTCGTCTATATGGGAAGTTATTATGTGAGAATTTAAAGTGATGTGAATAGTAAGAGAAAAAAAATAAATAAAAACAAGTGTAATAGGGGTTATCTGAATACTAAACTTACATAATAATTTAAAAGGAGGACTGAATTCAAAGTGTCCAAGAAAAAATAAGAACACTGGGAACTACATAGGGAGTGTCATAGCACTGAACACTGGTGATCCAACAGTGTAATGCTTAAAGTTCCAATTAAAATTTTCTTTTAAATCATAATTTCATAATACTTTAATTCATTTAAAGATAGGACCAATTTTCTTTCTGTTTACCAAAGTTCTAGATATATCTAAGCAATAATTTAAATCCAATAGCCACAGAAACATTATTTTCGCGATATTTAATCTTCAGTCTATCTTAAAATTAAAATATGCATATTTTTATGATAATTCTTTAGGAAATCGTTGCTCATTCCTGTACACGATTTCTGTTGCATTTGTATATACATTCAGTCACACCGCTAACATTAAAAATGTTAAATTGTTCTTTAAGACCAAAGAGCATTTGCATCTGACTAAAACGTCTTAATCTACTCAAAACCACCATCAAGCGCATCCAGAGTTTTCGACGAACTTCTGACTGCCAAGAAATCTTTTCCACCGCTTTAAAAATTAAATTCCCAAAGTAACCACTTCCCTCCACCCTCTAGTTGTTGTTTTATTCATAAACCACTACAGAAGCGAACTCCCCGCCTCCGTATACACACAACTCTCTAGCCGCGACCACGGCCGTAGTAGTCACTTAACACAGATTTACCCGGTCCGTAATGAAAGTCTGCGGGTCCCAGTTTGGACCCAGTATTTACATCAGTAGCAGGTGTCGCCCCTACGCGCCGTTTCAGGACAGACAACTGCGAAGTACACACAGTCCCACCTCTAAAACCTCTCTCGCTAATTATTATGACATAAATTGTGTTAAAACTGCGAACGCCGTTTCATCAATTATGTTTCTGGCAGTGGCGGACCCAACCTTAAACTCCTAGCTCCCTTAAGCGTTGGGACTGACGGTTGTCAATTATGTAGACCGAGTTTTTCGGCGTGGGAGGAGGTGTTAGAAAGACACTTTAGCAGCGATATAAAGTTTGCACTTTTGCGTCTCGGTTGCGATGAATTTTTCTTTTAAATTTTACCCTAACTGGTGATAGTAAAGCTTAAAATATGAATCAATCATTATTTGAAAGGCGATTTTCCAACATTTGTACGTAGATATCCATCTTGAAGCAATATAATTTTGATTTTAAATCATAATAAGTGAAAAAATGGTATGACCCCTCTTAATTACTATACAAAAAAAAACACATCACTTTAAATATAAATAGAATAACATGGTAAATTTTTTATAAAATTTATTGATAAGATTGTATTTAATTGTGCATTTCAGAACACTACTATGGATTCTGATATAGACAATTTTTGTCATAAACAAAGAAACCACTGTTAAGAGTCTTTTGTTGAAAGTGCAAGTAATGTTATGCAATTGAAATCCTTTCAATTGTATTAAAATGGCAGAAGCAGCAACAGAAACAATCATATCTCAGAGGGCCACTATTTAAAAAAAAATTCGAGATCCTTTCGAATTTAAGGTCAATGCACTAGGTACCGTGGATATTTTGGCTAGAAACTTTTAGCCATGAACAAACAAAATTCTGTTTGGATAACCATAACTCCCTTACTGAACGCATAAGATGGTGTTCCTCAATTCATATTGTTTCGATTGCATTATAATGCTTAGAACAAGAACCATAAAGTAAATTGCATCTTGGAGGGTCACTACATCGAATAATTGAGGATTAGTGCATTGGAAACACATAGGATACTTTCAAAAAATGATCTATTCTTGAGTAGTAAAAAAACTGTTTCTGTAGGTAAATAATCTTAAAAGAGACTGCTCTCATTACATTCGTATGGACGGTAGCAGCCTTAGCTATTTTAATTGATTCAAGATGCAATTGGAAGAATCACATAGATATGTTGTACAACGGTAAGTTGGTTAAGGTATGCTTTGTTTTTATCTCCCTTAAGAAATGACTTGAATATGATGCACTGAAATTGTATTACTTTTCCTATATTCAGTCACTTATATCTTACAGTATTGTTTTCTGGGGGTTTCAACTGATATTAATGGACTATTCAAATTACAGAAAAGGGTACGTTTAATTGTGGGTGTTACCAGAAACTCTAGCGTAGTATATTATCCCCCGAATTGGGAATAGCGATATTATTTAGAGTTTTTTTTTTAATTTAATGTATGTTAGGCGAAGATATACCACGATAATATTCCGAGATTGAATCAATATTATTCATGTAATACCGTAATATAGTCTTACGCTCAGTGAAAGAAATCCACATTATTTGGCTGTACAAGCTTACGATAAACTTCCAGCAGTCCACAAGCACGTATTAGAAAAATGTCTCTAAGGGTAGGTATTAGTATACGTTAGGTGAAACGTTCATTACGAAATTTTGTTTCAATTGGATTTAATTCATATTAGAAGAAAATGAAAAACTACGTCCTGTGTAATACTTACAGGTAATATTATATACAACTATTATATACTAGATTCCTTTCATGCCAGTCAGTATACAACAGCACTGATATAATAAACTGCCCCTAGTTTAATTAAAAATGCTTTAATTAAGGAAGACCAATCAATAATTTCAAATTCTTTTAATTTTCTTAAAAGCACTTGACAACTCATTTATTGATAATACTTTTTCAGTTCAATTATTCTGACTCGTAGTTGTGGCAAATATAGTTTAAGTCACCTTTGGTACATTCAGCATGGGAACAATCCTTACAATCTGTGCACTGAACCCACTGCTCTCTCGAAGTGATTTTACTGAAAGCTTCCAAACATACCAAGCAGTGGCAGTCGTTGTCATTTGAGGAATCCAATTTTTTTGTCTGTTATTGGTTTTCTTTATTCTGTTGCTGATTTTTCTAAAATATTTTTTCTTTATTTTTCCCTTTACCTCTTCCTTTACCAGAAATTAAAATCGATCTATTAGCCTTTTTTTCTATTCTCATATTCTTCTTCAATACCTTTTCTTTCTGGACTATCGGTTAGTATGGCAGTGTTTCGCTTTTTGCGACCTGCATTTCTTTGGAGCCTTGGACTAGCTTGTGGGAATGGTCTAACGTCTTGAGATGAAAAAGGACACGTTGCAGCATTATTGCTATATCCACCACCAATTCTGCATATTTTTGTATGTTTGTAGACCACTAGTACCTGATTGCAAATCTGTAGACGATAACGGCATGCTTAAAGAATCTTTGTCATAACCGGAGTCAACCTGAGAATTAATTTGCAATTGTACGTCACTAGTTTCTGGATGAATGGTATCTTGAAATGATATTTTAATAGTGCTCGAATCGCATTGATTAGAATTTTCTAGAGGTCGATCCGTAACGGATGCTGGCGTAAAATCAACCGCAGTAAATATATTTCTATTAAAAGGATTTATTCCTGTACATCTGAAGCCTGCAATAGCATTTACATCTGTAACTGCAAGAGGAAAGGCTGCATTTACAATGGTAGGAATGTCATGAATAATCATTGTACGACCTGGGTTATTGCGCATCCAGTTATTCATGGCAGTGTGAATCATTTTTTTGAATGGACTAAAGACTGCATGGTCTAATGGTTGCAATTTGTGAGTGGAGTGTGACGGAATGGTAACAAGACAATACCGTTGCTTTTAGAGCTTTAATAGGTAAGTGTGACTCATGGTTATGGAGTAGGAGCAGACCTTTCGGTTCAAATGATGGCTTTGCTTGTTTTTTAAAATAATCTAGAAACAACAAAAACTCATTTTCTTGCATCCAACCACTGCCATTTCCTGCGCCAGCGCACCTTACAGGACCATCTCGAATAATATGGTATTATAATCTCTTCAGGGGAAAAACAAAGAATGTGTCCTCCTTGAGCATTAATAGTTACAGCAGCGCTCAATTAATCTTCCTCTTTCTGCAGATGTAATTACTCGTACCTGTTTTGTTCCTCGTTTGGCTACAATTTTATCAGGCCTTTGGACGGTAGTTACGCCAGTTTCACCTACCTTTCATATATCTTTGGGTCAAACTTATATCTATCCATAACGTTTGCTGATTGAACCTCGTTTCACGAGATAAGCTAGTTGTTTGAGGACTTCTAAGCGACAGTGCTGGATGACGTTTTAAAAATCCTGCTAACCATTTCGTACTGGCTCGTCATCTGGATCTTTCGTTGCTTGTTTATAGACACTTGTGTCGTTAGTACCCCTGAATGTTTCTCTTTTTCGGCAGCGTCTTGTCTTGAAAAAGATATTTCAAACTACACTTCAAACAAATGTCTTTGTGTACAAAAGTAGCACGTTACTTTCATCCACAAATTGTATTGTTACTTTTGTCCCCAGACATATTTTTTGAACAAAATATTTGATAACCTCAAAACCATGCATAATTTATAGAAATCAATTGCCAAAACTAATGAACACATCGTTCAAGAATTCACAAGCGTACAAGTACAATGATTCAAAGACATTTACTAGTACTAAACACAAAAAATGTAAACGATACTTACTTTGATGACAAAGATTTACGAATAGCCTTGCAACAGCAGTTACCCGCGTCATGGCTGTATGACGACCAGTTCAGGCGACAGGGAGCCTACGTTTGCATTATATAGCGCTTATAACTACTCTTCAAAACGATTCTGTGAATTTATAGAAGGTTTGTTACTTTCGTAACGTGTTGCTTTTGTCCCCAGCCTCCTCTATCGAAAGTAGGTAGTTGCTTACGTTACTCAAATCGATGATTAAGCAGACGACGTTCCATCTAAGACAATCCGTAGTTCGTCCCGGTACCGTTCACCCCCCGGAATTCCAGGGAGAAGCCCTTGGGGGCAAATCCGGTTTAATAAAAACCGTCTTTTCTACCCAGTAAGTTCCTTTCGAACGATACAGAAATTCGACGATTTCCTCTTCAGCGATTTTTCTTTTTGGCGTCCCACTCGTACCCAGATCTATATATTTATTCCAAGATGTATTCCGCCATCCTCGGGGTAATCAAGAGCGTTCTGCCGCGGCGAACGATAAAATCAAAGACGGCACCACTACCGCCCTATTGGCGCTTCGCCGCGTAAGTGCGGGAAGGGGAGAAAGGTTTGGGTGGCCGCAACGAGAATGGGAATATGGGAATCGGAATATGCTAATATTGACGCGCCAATCGTGGTGATTCCCGATACGCAATTTGATGGGCGCTGAATCCCGCATAAAGAAGGAAGATGGAAAAGAAAAAGGGGGAAAGTTGTCTAGGTAGTGGAACCACTATAATCTCGTGCGGGAACGTATTAGAGCGTAATGAATGCAAATTTCGTACTTTATTAAGCAGTGGTGTGAGGAAGCATTATCCCATAATCTACGACCACCTACAGATGCCGCTAAGAACGCCTCTATAATGAGATAAGGTAAAAAAAAACAAAAGCCGAATAGAAAGCGATAACGGTTATCATAGATATGCTACAAGGCTCTTCAACGGATATCAACGTTTTGATTGAAATTATATTTTTGTAGTTAAACATCGTACAATGTATACATACAAAAATTACAATAATAACAAATATCCAGAAGAACAAAAGTAAAAAGAAACGAAACTACCTGCCCTTTCAGAGAGGAAAGGCCAATATTGAAGAGATCCTATGTTTAGAAATTAACTTCACCATGGAGTAATTGTAAATGTAAGGAACCAAATTACGCGAAAATGACATCACCTTGAACTTGCTGATATTTAGATTTAAATTTACTCCAGCGATAAATTGCATCAATATCTCTCTGCAAGTATTGACAATCATTGAGCGATTTTACACATCGAAAAACTTTAAGGTCATCTGCATAAGGTAGGCATTCTGAAGTGATATAGTCTGTAATATCATTGACAAAAATAAGGAACAAGAGAGGTACCAAGACAGAACCGTGGGTACCCCACATGAGTTGTAACAATGAAAAAATTGATTGACAGCACAAATTGATCGTTTTGTTTTGCTTGGTATGGTGATTCATGCAAAGGACTATGTCATTTTTCGGTTGTAGAACAGGTATAATGAATTTCTTCTATAAAATATTATGATCCAATTATTAAACAGCAGCCTAACGTATGGATGTTGAAATACGTCGTATTTCAAATGAAGGATTTACAAGAGTGGAGGATTCATAAAAATATTTACTATTTTCTTTCGTTGAAACGACTCTGTGCAGCAATTCTACTTCAAAGTCAAAAGTTACCAATAAATGGTACGCCGGTGCACCTACTTCTTTTTAGTAAAATCCAAAAAGTCATTAGAGACGTAGCTCTACACCATACCAACTCAGATGGTTGCGAATGGTGAGATCGTTTTTACTTTACTATTTGTCTTAATCAGGTGTCCAACTTTAGCCAACTTTACTCTGCAACACTTACGAGATCTACTAAAGTTACTAGAGTTGTAGATGTTTTAATCTACCAGAAATTAAAGAGTTTCCTTCCTGTTATTTTGTCGTCAGGTGTGTTGTCCTTGTTGACTCAGCCTTTATACTTGTATTCGTTAAATGATACAACATACTTCACGCCTTGGAATCTCGTAAGGGTTGTCAATATAAATATAACAAAATATGTAATACAACCAATGACCAAAGAATTATAACACTAGTTAATCAAGTCACAATTTAACTTTATTAATTTAATTGTTAACTTTAACATTTGTATAATTTAATTTCTTGAAATTTGCACCTTGCCATCTTTTTCTTCAGCTCGCTTGGTTGATTACTAATACTATTTTGCTCAACTGGTAACACACAATTTGGTAGCAAGTTGTTTTATTTCTCCGAAGTTGCACCAGTTACTACCCAAACTACACCAACAACCTTGGATGCAGCTCAGTTAATCTTCCTGTCTTTCACCTTCCTAAGCGGGTGTTGTCTACTATTGTCTTCTTAATGAGTACTAATCGTCAAATCTTAAGCTAATCCTTTGTTGCCACCGTCCTCTGACTTAAAGCTGTATGTTATATCTACCATTTGTTACAAAAATGTACAACCATTCCTCAGGCAGCACACTTCACATATTTTTTACGTAGAATGAAGGTTTTTAAACGTTTCATTCAAAGTTCAACGTAAAAATTTGAAGTGTGTTGGTGGTGACCCGAAATGTTGGAATTTGTCAATCCTTTGATATAGGGGGAAAGAGACCTGCCGATAAGAGGTGTGCGAGTTTTAACACTTCATAGTCGTTTCGGAGATCACTCATTGGTGTTTCAGGTCTTCAATTTATTAGTGATTCGATGTGTGTCAGTATGATTGAAATGTCTTCATATGTCGATGGTGTGTGTAAAAATTCGCTTGGGGTGGTGCTTCATGCTTTTTACATTAGCGTCTCAAAGACCGCCAGAATTGAGCGTTCTTGATTTAATGAAATTGCATTTAATATTTTCGTTGCTAAAAGTATCATATTATTCTTTCACAAATTGGCTTAATTTAGTTAACTCACCGTTTTCCGATAAAATTAGTGACGTCATCAATATATATTTGAGATTGTTTATCCCGTCGGCCGACAAATCTACGTAATGTTACCAGAAATGCGTTTATTAATAACCCTGTAACATATTCTAAATGTACACTTAAGAACTGCGGCACGTTAGTTATACTTGAGAAAACTTAAAAACAGTTCACACCCCATAAGTATATAATATACAGTTTGTATACATTTATGCGGTGCGTGTTTTTAAGTTTTGTTAACTGCAATTGCAAAAGAGTCATGCGTTGCTCTTGTTGACGCAACCCTGATACTTGTATTCGTTTTGGAAACGAAAATCACTCGTAACTTTTAAACTGTACTTGACATGACATATAGGTATCTTGTTATTATTTTCACACTTTTGTTTTACTAGGAAACAACGAACTTCTATGATATTGTATTATATATATATATATATATATATATATATATATATATATATATACGGTACACTGCATGGTATGTAGTTCTTTATTTTATTGCCAATATTTCGCATCTGTCCAGTATGCTTCATCAGGGTTAAACTGTATGGAAAAGTTAACATGGTTGTATTACAAAGTAAAAAATTTTATAATGAAACTACTTACATATGAACTCATGAGAAAAAATTGCAAAATTATGCTTACAACGAATCACACAGCCAGAAA
>JARFOC010067943.1:0-16680 GCA_031763485.1 Osmoderma eremita | reverse complement strand
AGCAGGTGAAGGAAACGTTATTGGAACTTGCGATCATTACTTATAAGTCGCGGACTATTAAGGAAAATTTTAAGTCTCTAGAACGTAATAAAAACTTCAAAATATACTTCAAAGGCATTATTACTTTATGGTCGTACCTTGGTAATATGAATTGGTAAATATGACCATCGTAATTTACCATAGAAATTTCAAAGTTATTTTATTAGTAAACGCGACGTCGCGACGAATTGTACTTTAAAGTTATGTTACTACAAAGTAAGAAATTGTGGTAGAAACTACGTTTCGAAGCCTTTAAATTTGGTAATTAAAGTAATTTATACAAAAAAGTAATATTTATAGTCGCGATTACGTCTAACCTACTTCAAATAGGTTCCAGTCTCAGTTTCAGTTACCTTGGTGCTTGTTGGGAATAGTCTTTTACCTACTCCTAATGTTTACGTCATTACACTTCGTTGCACAAAAGTAATAATTGATGAGAACTATAAGCCTAATATAATCTCATATCTATGGATGTATTAGAAACTATAGTCAGCAGATTACATTTGCATCGTGTACATTAAAAAGAAGTAATGTATTTAGCGATCATAATTTAAAGATTCAAGTATGAAATCTTATCAAAATTAATTTTTCAGATAAGTTTACAACCAACGTGTTCGCGAACCAGTTATGCTTCCTCGATGGCGATGTCACACGGTCAACGTTGAGTCCAGAATTGGCTACTTCTGATTTTCATTTATTTGGGCCATTGAAAGTTCATTTGTTGGGTAAACAGTTTGAAGACAACGAAGTTCAAGAAGAAGTACGGTAGTATTCCATTCGGCAAAAAAGAAAGGAAGGTTGACGAAAGGAATCAGGTTGTAAGACAATGGAATGACATGCAATCAGACGAAGGCCTGGCTTCAGAAACACAATTGGGAAGCTATTGTCCATCCGCACCATAACCCAGACCTGGTTCCTTCTGATTTTCGTTTGTTGGGGCCGTTGAAAGCTCATTTGTCAGGTAAAAGGTTTCAAGAAGACGAAGTTCAAGAGGAAGTACGGCAGTACTTTACAAATTTGGACCGCATCTTTTACGAAGAAGGTCTACAGAAGCTTGTGCCTCGCTGGGTAAAGTGCATTAACACTGGCGATTATGTTGAAAAGTAGCTAACAGTTCACGCTTTTACTTAGTGTATGTTTGGTTTCTATAAATAAAGTAGTCTGTCCGTAATTCACAAATGTACCTTAGCAACCCGACGTCCCTCGTATGTCGTAATTATAGTATTTGTTCAGTACATTTTATATCTATTTACAGCGTCTTGTCAGATACGCTCAGCCCGCAACATTTTGATCGATTGATAAAAAAAATAGCCAACAATTCAAGTGATAATAATCTTTAACCGGGCCAGCGGGGTTTGGTATAGTAGATTATGTCAATTGTTTTCTCTCTTTTTAGAATAAAATACTTGATAAATCCGTAATGCCATTAGGTATACCATCTAATTCTCACTAATTAATGGGCCTACCACATCACTCACCCCACTAACATACAAATATATAAATGTATATTGTTATATATGTTAATTCTGCGAACAGATAAGGCTACAAATAGTGCCATAAGAGCATGTACTATCTTCTAAAAGTCGAATAGACCTTAGAAATATTTAGATATACATATAACTATATTTTGTAATGGTTTTAATTATGTTTTTCTTTATTTGTTACTTCGTAATCTTTTTATATTTTCGTAAATTATTGCAAAATCGGACAAATGATTCCCATGTCTCCTTTGAAATTTGTTAATTCGTATTTCTACGGGTTCCATCAAAATTATATATCAAATTTTCCATCTTTAAGAAGATTATTAACAATTCCCCAACAAGGCAAAAAATTTTCTTGCTTTTACAACCTTTTCAAATTGTAGCTCGTTTGTTTCCCAAATTTTCACTTCAGCAAGGATAAAGTGATGGTTTTTGGAAGTAAATAAATAAATATAAATAAATAAACGTTTATTGTCTGGCCATAAAATGGCATAAGACAAGTCAAACAAAATCAAAAATTACACCATACACACACCGTTCATAAAGAGAACAACAAAAAAGTAAAGAAAAGTGAGTACGTCAGAATAATCAAGCGTGCGAAGTTTTATTCTTAGTAATTATAATTTGCTAGATACTCATCCAAGGTGTAGCAGACATCATTTAATAAGAATTGTTTCACTGCATTCTAAAATATCTTTGAAATAACAGTTAACTTGATAGAAGCAGGTAAAGCATTATACAATTGAATTCCCAAATACTGCGGAGATCTTTCATATGTAACTAGTTGATGGTGAGGAATGCACAGCACGTCTCTATTCCTGGTGGTATATTCATGGAAATCACGGTTTCGTGGAAAATCATTTAAATTCTTATGTACATATGAAACATTATCCAGTATATATAACGATGTAAGTGTTAAAAGCCTTAGATTTTTAAATATAGCTTTACAAGTGGTACGCCTACTTGCGCCTACCATATTTCTTACCGCCAACTTTTGTAACATAGATAACCTTTTCGTACGACTTGAAGCTCCCCAGAAAATCAATCAATAACGTAGCCCACACTCAAACTGGGAATAATAATATGACAAGCAAATATCCCGATCCCGGTCTTTTAGACGGTATAATGAATAGCATAGGATAGGCAATTTTGATTCAAGGGCTTTCACATGCGTCTCCCAATTTAATGCACTCTCAATGTATAGACCCAAACATTTAATACATTGCACTTGTTTTATTGATTTACCATTTAATGTCAAAAGAGAACTTTCAATTAGTTTACTTGACCCAGGGGTGAAATACATAAAAGCCGTTTTGGCCCTATTTAAATATGGCTTATTGTTGGTAAACCATGCATCAAAACTCCTCAGTCTCAGCTGCATGTGCCCCAACAACTCTACCCCATCCGACCTAGCAGACATGTAGCTAAAACCCTTAGGAGATATATTTGGTAAGCCATTTATAAATATAACGAATAAAAGTGGTCCGATTACAGATCCTTGGGCTCCTCCTCGTTTTAAATCCAGCTGGTGAGATGTCGCTCCATTTATATCCACAAGCTGTCCACGATCCGATATATATGATTTAATCCAGTCATATACTTTGCCACGTATGCCACAATTGCATATCTTCTTCTTCTGAAGAAGAAGAACATGATCCGCCATGTCAAACGCCTTGCATAAATCCATGAAAATACTAGCGCATTTAAGATTTTCATTAATACAGTTATAAATCATGCTCATCAATTGGGAAATTGCCGATGTGGTGCTTCTACCCTTCAAAAATCCATGTAGCGAATTATGTAAAACTTTATCCTGGACAAATAATAAATAATCCTATTGGACATTATTCTTTCTAAGAGTTTCGACACGGCAGATAGCAATGAGACCGGCCTGTAGTTAGATGGGAGACTGGGATCGCCACTGTTATAAATAGGAATAACACGAGCGATCTTCAGTGTAGAGGGAAAAATTCCGTCAGCAAATGTTCGATTCATTATACAAGTTATTGGCTGAATGACAAATTCACTTGCATTCTTCAATATATTTGTGGTAATATCATTTATTCCCTAGCATTCGATGGCTTCGATTACACCAATTCTTCTGTTATATCAGTCTGGGTGAGGCATTACATCTCATCGAACAATCCTAAGCAATGCTAAACGAAGCAGCAAGTAAATAAATTTTCCACAGTGTATGCTGAGCTTGTCTGATAGAAAAAGGAACCAAGAGAGCACCTGATCACCTTCAACATATGGCTCTTGTATAGATATCTTGAAAAATTCAAACTATCAACTATACAAACTATAGCTCATTATTAGATATCAAATCCTGCAAGTACGAGTTATTTTCCGTCATACTTCACGTATTTATTTATAATAACCCCAACACAAAATTCCACGACTCTTCTGATTGTTTGTTATACTATTGAGGAATGAAACTTGCCAAAGACTTCGTACCTAACCCTGTACTATCCGCGCAATGATAAACAATTTACCAAGCTCATTACATATTTAAATTGAATAGGTATTAAATACTCCAAAAATATTCACGAATATTGAAAACATATAGCATATATTTGCAGACATCAATAATGGAGAAACCTATTAAAAAAATTCTGCATCAATTACTTCAGGTTAGTACGTGTATCTTCAATAATGATCTTATGTAAAAAGAAGCGTTCACAATTATTTACTTCATTACTCTTCCAAATTTGTTCTTAATTTTTTTTTTAAGTTAATTTGGACGTAGTGAGTTTCAGCCACACCCACCAAAGTGAACCAGAAATATAAGGATGAAGGCAGCCAGGGAACGTACCAAGTTTCTCTTATTCAATCGTAATCGTTGTTGGATTTCTAAAGGTGCACGACCTGTATTCCTACACAAAGTCGTTCTCCTTGAGCTTGCTACATTTAGAATAGCAAGTGACCAAATGTACTCGAGAGTGAGTCAGAAGCATGTGATAGGATTATGTAATACCAGACGGTCAGGCGGCGGTGTTCGAAAGTAGGTAAACATTCATACCACTTTTTTTATAAGAAACGACACACCGTGTTATAAACATATAAACATTAGAAATCGATGAAATGAAAAATACGTGTTTAGTAATAGGTCTTCAAATCTGTTACACCTGCAAGCCAGATTTTATAATTTTAGTATTTCTGTCCAGTAAAAAACAATCGCATAGTAATCAATTTGATTGATTGTGTTTATGATTAAATAACATCTTTAAATGGTCATCTCAATATGTTTATGATATATTCCTGAATTTTAATATCTACGAATCTAGATCTAGATAAAAATTAAGGAAATTAGTAACTTATCTTTGAAGATACTGAAATCTCCATAACATAATACATGTATTGGTATTGTCAACACTAAACAAATAAAACAACTACATATGTAAATGGGAGTCTTTACAACACATTTAAAATTTCGTATGAAAATATTCGTCAAAGGTGTAAATTGATTTTGCTATAGCATCTCCTTCATTTTTAGTTTAAATTTCTGCTCTCCCATTTATTTTATATCATCAGATAAATGGTTATAGAATTTCAACCCATAATAACTCGCAGCATATCTTGCCCTGTTTATGCGTTGGTATGGTATTGAGTATTTGTACTTGCCTCTCGTGTCATGCTTGTGCAGTTCTATAATTTGTGTGAATTGGTCCTTACATTTATGCACATATTCCAGACATTGTAGAATGTATGTAGATGTTAATGTTAATATGTTTTGGTTTTTAATAAATTTCTGCAGGAATCCATATATTTCGCATTTGATAGAATTCTTACTGCTTCCTTTTGTTTATGGGCTTCAGGCGTATGTCCCCGCAATAGTATTCCATACGTTGCATGTGAATGGAATAATGCAAAATAAGCTGTCTTTGCCCCTTCTCTTGTGGCTATGTCTATTATTCTCCTTATCACATAAATTGCTGAAGCAATTTTTTTTATTATTTCGTTACATGCTGTTTGTAACTTAAATTATGTGATATTTGTAGTCCCAAGAACTGCACAGTCTTTTTCTCCTCCTCTGGCAGGTGCTTCATGATAAGTACCAACCTTTGTGTCTTTGTTTCATTTAAATGTAATTCATTTCCCATGAACCATTCCTGTGTTTCCAGCAACCCTGTCTCTGCTCTATCCAAAGCGATCTCCACTGTTGGTTCTCGTGTCACAATCGAAGTATCATCCGCAAACACACACAAGCCATCGCAGCCCACACTTCCCGGGATATCATTGATGTACAACACAAATAGCAAGGGTCCTAACACCGATCCTTGTGGAACACCTCTATCTATTTTCATGGGTTTCGATCTTGAACCTTGATATATTGTAATTTGTTTTCTTTGCGTTAGGTACAATTTTATTCATTTATAGGTATTTCCTCGTATTCCATAGTAATCCAGCTTCTCCAGTGACGCGCCGTGATGCACACTATAGAATGCCTTTGTGAGGTCGCAACAAGTTAGTATTAAATCTTCACCATCATTAAACGCTGGCGTCACTTCTCTCGCCAAGTCCAGAAATGCTGTTGTCGTAGACCTTTTCTTTCTGTACCCATGCTGGTGTTTGGTGAGCACATCATTCTTTTCCAAAAAGCTTACCAGCCTTGTTTTAATTGCCACCTCGAATATTTTGGAAAGAGTGGATACTATAGCTATTGGCCTGTAATTGCTCGGATCTGTCTTTTCGCCTTTTTAGTATATGGGTATAATTTTAGAAAGCTTTAGCTCCCCGGGGTAAATGCCCTCATCCATGCATGCGTTGAATACACTTGCCATATGATATGCGATATCCTCCACAACACACTCAAGAACCCCCACCGACAACCCATATATGTCCTACGTGTGTTTCTTTTTTATTCCCTTAGTTATTGCAAGAATTTCTGAAGCAGTTATGGGTGCTAGATAGACTGGTCCAAGTACTTCGTTTGCTAGTTTGTTGCCAATGGAAGAGAAATACCTGTTCATCTTATTGGGATTTAAGGTGAAGGAGAATTTGTCTATTTTATTTGTGTTTGTTTCCATTTTTATAATATTCCATATTTCCTGAATTCTATTATCTGCCTTCTCCAGTTTACTTGAAACATTTTGTTTTTTTATTTGCATCACTTCATGCCTATATTCCCTTTTAAGATTTCTGTATAGGCTCATGTCTTCCTCATCTCCCTTTACCTTAATTACAGTGTATAGCGCATCTAAAGTTGTCTTCATTTCTTTTAACTTATTATTGTGTACATATGTTGTTTTTGTGTTTTTAATGTTAATTCTCTTTTCTTCTTCAGGAAACACTTTGTCGTAGATGTTCATGAAGGCGCTGTGGAACTCAGTGTATGTGTGAAGTCCATCTTTTAGGAGCGTTAGCTTCCCAACAGTATCCCTCATTTTCTTTTAAACGTGTGCATATTTATGTTATTTATATTTCTAACTATAATAGTTTTCTCTTCTTCATTTGTTAGAGAGATAAAAGTTATGGGTGATTACCACAACCAGGTGGTATCTGTACCATGCGTATTTTAATCAATAACAATTTATACTACTAGTTGATAACAGGGCATAACACGTCTTTTAGGACACGTCAAATTTTCGGAATATTTCATTAGTAGTTTTCCTTTTATACACAGCGTATATGTCAATATAATCAACACTCAAAATGTCTCGGAAAATTAGATGGAGGTCTATGATTTTAATAAAAATTACTTTATACTTGCGCATTAGAATATTACTTAAAACTTTTATTTCTAACTTTTTTGAAAACGCTATCAAAAGACGAGATATTGAGGAATCGATTGATTAACTATATCCCTTAACATTGCGGCCATGAGGCCTTTGTATTATTCTGTATTCAGTTGTTTTCTAATTATCCAAACAGACCTACCTCCCTGACAAGGTTTAGTAGTATGTATGTAGTATGTATGTATGACGCTTTGGGTTGGCAGTAACGAAGATAGTAGCGCTTCGTGCGGCGTTGTGCGGTCTCTCAAACGCACGAAAGGTATACGAAGTCGCAGGAAGCACTACCACACAGAGGTTCCTCTTTATAGATTCCCAATCTGTGTATGTGTTTCCTTAAGTCGCCGTGTCCAGGTAGACACATCGTCACCTTAATCTGCGTTCCGCCAAGAGACAGTATGTCAGGTGCCAAATGTTATGATGGTTTCCGCATCATCTATTTGCTGTGTTTTTGGTGTTGTTTTGTCACCCACTCAGTCAGTCACCGTACCACGCACAACAGTTTTTGCAACCCCGAGAGCTGGCTCAGGTGCAATTAAGGTCATTTCGAATCCCTTTCTTGCTAACTGGATTTCCTGCAATCTCCCCATGCCTCGGCACACACATCAGCTTAACTCAGCCATGTCAACAAGTGGGGAGGATATTTTCAATGCTGTTTATGGACTTTTGCAAAAGTACAATTTAGATTTGTCAAAATTGTGTTCCGTTGCAACAGACGGAGCTCCCTCAATGACTGGAGTAAATAGTGGCTTCATTAAAATATTATAGACAAAGATCAGAGAAACGTGCAGTCACAAACCAGACTTCATCATTGTATAATCCATCAAGAAGTTTTATGCTCAAAAGTGATCAAGTTGGAAAGCGTTTTAAAGTCAGTGAAAAGAATGATAAACTTCATAAGGTCACGTGGCTTTAATCAGCGACAGTTTTCTGCGTTTTTACGTGATGTAGAAAGTGAGTACACTGGTTTACCTTATTATGCAGAGTTGCGATGGCTTTCGTGTTCTATGTTTCTCGATCGGTTTTGGAAACTCAAAGAAGAAATACGCTTTTTCATGAAAGTGAAAGGACATGATGTCAGCTTATTATCCGACGTACCTTGTTTACAAGATCTTTCATTTATGGTAGATATCACAAAACACTTGTCGGACTTAAATACGAAATTGCACGGACCACATCAGGTTAAAACAGATATGCGTGATCATGTGAAATTTCAAGAGTAAGATGATGTCCTACAGCATCATCTTACACTTGAAATTTCACATGATCATGCATATCTGTTTTAACCTGATGTGGTCCGTGCAACAGTTAGCAGTGGATAATCTGTCACATTTTCTAACTTGTAAGGCTTGTAAGAAGTTCCCCGTCACTTACAGGTGGAAGTGATTGACATTAAGTGTCAGACCCATTTAAAACACAAATTTTATAGTGTTGGTACATTAATTTTATAAGTACTTGCCTGTTCAATACCAAGAAATGAGAAAATTTGCCTGTAAAATCCTGTCAATGTTTGGAAGTATCTATAAGTGTGAACAATTATTTTCTTTGATGAAAGGAAACCAACCCCCCCAAGATCGCGATTGACGGACGCAAACTTGGACGCAGTTTTAAAAGTTATTTCCGCCGATAAATTCACGCCACAAATAGACAACTTAATTTAAGACAAAAGGTGTCAAATATCTGGCAAATATCGTTAAGATTTTCAGTAGTTGGTCTTCTTTAAGATTAGATTTTGCGGCCCACCTAGTCTACGGTCTTCATCCTTTTGGCCCACCAGTGACTTTGAGTTTGACATGGCGGGCCGAACTGTATTGTGTTTCGCCAATTACATTACCTTTTGTGCGAAACGTATAAGAGAAGTACATAAAAATATTCCCTTAACTTGATCCGAAAAAGTAATAGATAAACGTATAATACATGTATAATGCATACCATAAAACACAAAAACAAAACTAAAGTTTGAAATGGATGTCTTAAATCTCGCCGGGACAATCGGGTAACTTTATAATAATATTTTAATAATATTGCATATTCTATTATTTTATATATCACGGGCGTGCTGCAAAATCTCTTATGTACCTTTGTTGAAATTTCACAGAAAAAGTAAAAAACTTTAGAGAGAAAGCTTCATTTACATTATCTTTAATTTATTAAGTTCACGAAAAAACAATTGTTTTAATAGATATCACTGTAGGACAGGTGCACCGACGGTATACAGAACAGTCCCATTAAAAATAGTGTATTAATAACATAAATTCAACATTTTTTTTTATGAAACCACAAAATGTAACGAAGAATTATATATGTAACATTTATACAATAGTGTTTATCTATAATTTTTATAGATAAACATTATTCCAACGAGTACAGCGAAAATTCTTAAAATATTTATCTTTTAAAATGGATAGAGTTAACCTTGACCGCATTATAAATTATGAACACCTCCGAGAAGGGCATGGGTTTGAAGCCTCACAGTCGAGAAGACGGAGGATTAGTGCCTTGCTTGTACACAACTTAAAAGTAACAATATTGACTGCCGCATCATCTAGGCAGAATATGTTTTATGGTACTACGACTGGTTTCCAGAACTTGCCAGACATTTGACCATCCACTGCGCGAACAAATATCTTGTTCCGAGCACCCATCACGCACTCGTGCTAACAGTATCCTCGAAGACGTCTTTATTTGAGTGTTGCGGCGTTAATGTTTAGTTTTCCATGGCAATCGATAACCTACATACATATATATATACATATATACGTATTTATATTTTACATTATTGTGTATTGTAGTTCTGGATTATAATGTCTCCTCTTGGAGTTACTCTATTGGGATAAATGTACTATATTACATTATATATTATTATTAGTACAACTCATCACAAGAACTAATTCGAAGTAAAATATATCGGTCAACTCATAACCGCAAATTACAGGTAGTTTTAAAAACAATCTGAAGAGGTGACTGATCGCTATCTCAGTTAGTGGAATTAACTGCCAATGCCTTCCTATACTCTTACTTAAATGATTCTAAAGATTAAAATAATATTCCAATCAAAGTTACAAGACTAAACAAAACCTAAAAGTATGGCATACATACAGGTATATTTTATAAGTAATACCCTTGACATATAAATTAGTATTGGTACCACAATCTATTTTAGAGAAGTAAATCATGTATTGGTGCAACTAATTATATAGAATTGATAGTTAGAAGTGACCATTTTCTATCTCTGCATATGGATAATATTAATAATGTTTAAGATACAGAATCGGTTAAATGAAAATGCTCAGAAAATAGGGTGGTAGTTGATGCTAGTGTCAATTTTGTTATGCACTGCAAGGTTTGTGAGATATTCAAAAGAAAAATTGAAAATGGTCAAAAAATTCAACGGCAAATATTGTCATAACTCCTTCAGATAAAATAAATGCCAAAACTGTTTCTAGTCAATTTTTTTCATGTAGAATCTAAAAATTTATAGCGCTCTTTGTTTTGAAGATATATAACACAAACTTGCATTTTTTTTAATGGCGGTCATAGTTGCCCATGGTGTCATTAAAATGCTTATTTTTTTCTGATTTCATTGATATAACGTTAGCGATCTCTTCTAGATTTTATTTTGTAGTTACATAAATTATCATTCATCAAATTTAATTTTAAATAATCCTAAAAAAAAAACATGGTTTGAATATTTGACCATGCAAGAGTGAAAATTTCTAACAAAATTAATAATAGTATCTATATTGTAAATCTAATAACATCTATTGGGATTATTATTGGTGAATAGTCCCAAAAATATCCACTTGCCGCACACTTTTAAAATTATCCAACCAATATTGACGTGTCTGCATAGACGGGCAGGCCTTAGCTCGTGCCAAAATATAGTAATTAAAGTTCAAATGACTCAACAAAGGGAATAAAAGAGTTCTAATACAAAATCTACATATTTAATCTTTCCAATATTTGCTTTCTGCCTATTTCGAACGTTTAACTTATTTGATTATATCGTGCGTAAAAAATAAATTAGAGTCAACGTAATTATATGTACCTACAATAGAAATATGGTACTTATTGAAAATATATATGAAGTATGCATTATGTGTTACAATACTAATGACAGCAGCTAGATTCGCAAAAATCAAATATTAATTTACAGGACCATGTTAGATAAGTATCGATTATTTATTACTCAAATCGGTCTAATAGAGTGTAACCATGAAAAAGTAATAAGTTTAATAATTATATAAATTACAATCTCTGGTTCTAATATTTCCCAAGTGCGCAAGAGTAAGACTTACATTGCAAATTCTGATGTTAGAAGAACATTGTAGTAACACATTTATTTATTACACACGCGTAATTATACCTATTTTCCTGTAAAATTATGTGTTGTGGGCATATTGGGTTTTGAAAAACTCCGAATATACGAGGTGTGTAAATTAAGTAGAGACTGACAACGTAGCGTTTGATATGGCAACACGGGAAGCACGGGACATTGAGGGGCGACAAGTGGACATTGTAATACGCGTTCAGTGCAAGTTTGAACTCGATCAAATTATTTGGTTGTCCGTTGTCATTTTTTTTCCGTGAACCCGGTTTTCGTAGTCTGTTCTATAAATGAAAGACATTAATTTCTTGCAACGGTGCGCTATCAGGTTTTGCTTCAGACTTGGGGAAAGTGAAACAGAAACTTTTGCAAAACTTCAGCAGGCCTACACGGAGACAGTGTTTTGTCAACAGCCCAGGTGTTTAGGTGGTTTAAGGCATTTTCAGAAGGAAGAGAGTCGATGGAAGATGAGCCACGCAGCGGAAGGCCTTCAGCTGCAAGAACCGATAGCAATGTCGACAAAATCCGCGATCTTGTGCGTTCAGATCGTCGGTTGACCATCAGAATGATCGGGGAACAGTTGGATTTCTCTCACACAGCCGTTCATCAAGTTTTGACCAATGAATTGGGAATGAGAAAAATGTGCTCGAAAATGGTTCCAAAAAACCCTTCCTTAGGAACAAAAGGACATCAGGAGAGACTTGACTTTTTGGAATCAATTGAAAATAATGAAATTTTTTTGGAACGTGTCATTACTGGTGATGCGACTTGGGTGTTCGAGTATGGCCCGGAAACAAAACGCCAGAGCATGGAATTGCACACTTCAGGCTCTCCAACGCCCAAGAAAACAAGAATGAGCAAATCAAAGATCAAGATATATCTGTGGCTCCTCAGCCTCGTATTATTTACTATATGCACTAATTTAAAGAAAAAAGACCTTAGTTATGAGGTTTTCTAGTTGTTAGGGCAAAACGAATTTAGAAATGTATCTACCAAGAGCAGAAATTCATTCACAACTGCATGCAACTCATTCAGAATGAGAGAGGTACATATATACCTCATTCTGGGCACAATAAGTAGTTCTGTTCGGTCGAATTGTTTGCCAGGCATTGGCGTTGCTGTTATCAATTGTATGTAACCGTAGATTCAGTTTAATGTTTATATGGTGCTTTTAGTGTATTTTTGTCTTTCGCGTTAAATTTAAATAACATTTTTGTACAATTAAGAGCTATCTTCGTAAAGGCACACTTTTCATTTTTATCTGTAGCAAAGGGTATGCGTATTGATTAGATGTATTTGTTGCAATTGAGGCCCAATGTAGATCATACTATCTCCACCACTGACTCAATTCGCACATCTTATGTGTTGCACCAGCGGAAAAGTATTTCCGGGCAGTGAGAACTAAAAATAATCGCATACACCCCACTAGAGCCGAGAGGCCGCCGTTAGTGGGGAGTGAATCGCATATCCACTTTAAATTCAACAAAAATATCATTTGGATTCCTTCATCGGCGTCCTACGACGTCCTACGTTATGTGTTAATCTTTCATACTTTTTAATGTACTTGATATACCGGATTTTGTTTTACCAATTATGTTTAGTGTTATCCTAAACTAGGGTTTAACGCCAAGCTAGCTTACGAGGCCTCGATACATTGGAGTGACGTCATGCTGTCTCGATCGAGGCCTCGGGAAGATCATGCATCCAAGCCTGTATCGATACATTTAAATGTATACAGATGTCCTTGATGTTTTGTTGAATGCACAGCGTTTGAAGTCCCTATGTTTTGTTGTTTTTCTACATTTTAAAATTAATATAGATCTTTAAATACCCTTCTTGGTCTTTTTAATTATAAAATAAATAAGTAAATAAATAAGTTTTATTGAAGAAACTAAAGGAATTTGTGATTTGAATGGCAAAAGTTTAAAATATGCTACATTAGCGATTAAAAAATGTATTAACAATAATTTGGCAGGATAATGTTTTTATTTGTGCAGATACAGGTATTTTATAGTGCGAAATTGTGAATTCAGTTTCCCGAAAAAATCGTCAATGGTCGATTTTGTTGTATCAAGTACCGCGAAAATATCGTCAACGTAGCTAAACCAGATTCTGAGAAAATATGCCGCCTTCTTTTTCATATTTAATTCAAATTTGTCCTAAAAAGGTTAGCAATGAATGGAGACAAAGGATTCCCAATTGCCGTACCTTCCACCTGCTCATAAAATTTACCGTCTATTATAAACCGGTTCTGGGACATGCATAATTTAGTTAACCTTTTGTACTCCGCGATTTTGATTTCATCTATTTCATTGTATTTTAAAAATTCCACCAGATATTCTAACGTGTCTGGTATTGGTACGCTGGGAAAAAGTGAACAGACGTCAAACGATACTAAAATTTCCCCTTTGTTTAGCTGGATGTCTTTAACTTTATTAACAAACTCCAATGAGTTCTCAACTTCTAAGCTTTTAACTTTATAGAGCAAATTTTTGTATTCGTTCACTAGTCATTTGGAGTTTACTTTTTATCCAAATTACTAATTAAATAGTAAGACCTAATTCGTTTAAAGATAATTATATTAAGATTTCTAATATTAGTGTAATTGAAGTACTCCGTATATCTATTATTTTTAAATGTCTTTGTTCAACAAGATAATAAAATACAAGTGTTCATGTAAATTATATTTCAGAAGAGAAAGTATTCCGGTCAGATCATTCTCGCAAGTAAAAAAAGCAATACGCCAGGCGTATGTATAATATGTATGCATTCTTTTCGCCTACGGTGTACGGCCGACCAAGCTCTCTGGCGAATCCCGAGTTATCTCGCCCCACTACAACCTATCGCATTATATCGGGAAAGGCTTGAGCTCGTATCTTGTCCGTTACACCCTATCCTAGACCTACTTATGGATAGTGTTTTAACTTACACACCGCTCAATTATGAATATGTTAAATGGTGAATGCACTTATGTTTATCATTTTGGCAGTTTTCTTGTGACCTACTCTATTTTTAAAGCAGCGACATTTCGCACTTCTACGTTCATACGCCAAACTGCATTTATGATATTACTCTTACGTTGTATTATTTTAGACGTGGTGTAAACTTAAGTACGTAAATGTTTTATTTATACATCCATTTTGTTTTCTTGAAAATACTTGTTTACGTTATTTCAATTTGTGACCGCTTCGGGCGTTCAGTTTACAGGTGGGAAGTGAATGTGTTTTTGAATTCCCAGTTCGTGCATCAATTTTATATTTTACAGGAAATAGGGAAAAAGAAAACAAAAAAGTACCTTTAATTCTATGTAAAGTAATGTTTTATAATCTCAATGTTATACAATACTTCATTAAAATTAAAAGTAAATCTATCTATAATTTTACAATATCTTTTAGCTCGTCCAATATGTCACTAAGATTTTGCCTATTTTGAATTAGGTCACTTACAACTATTTTTAACCGCCTATCTAATTCACAGTACTTTTTTTGCTCTTTTAGGGATACTTATAGACACCGAATTTTGCAGGATAGCAGTATTATATTAGTGCATTTCTTCCTGATGAACTTTCATTAATTCAAATATATTGGGATGTGCTTTTCCGATCAGTCTGTTGAGTTTCTTATGCCATCCTTCTACAGAATTTGTAGTACGATGACGTTCTACATCGCAAGTCCATATTCAGAGAGAATTATCAATCCATTGATCAACAAAATATTCGTTAAATTTAGCAATGGCTTCATCGGTAGAGGAATTTTCCATTATACAGACCCAACCTCTGTAACTCTATCTTCTGGCAGATGAGCTAATGCAGCACACTTCCTTATGTGGTTTCTTACTTCCTCGTTTTCCTTATACAAATTTGTTAGACCTAAATCTTGTACTTTACGCCAAAGGCTTTATTAACATGAAAGTTACGTCTTTTGATAACTGTAGCCGGAAAAAACTTCTTCTAAAGCATTATTTGCGGCAACTTCAAAATCGAAAATACATTTTTTTTGGTAAGAAAATCTTGATTTTATTATTTAATAAGAAGAAAAATCGTTCATAGGTGGCCTCTTTCTTGTCGGGTAGCAGGGCATATACGACAGGAATGATGTTTGTTCTTTCTTCTGTACTACCAAAATCCGCGTGAATTGTATATAATTGGCAAAACATTGAACTCCAGCTTTTAAAAGTCTCATCGAATAGGAAGCAAGAACCTCCTGCTAATAAATTACCTCCGTCCATTGCAAATACAAGAATCCTGTCTTCCATGCCATGGTCAATTATGACATACTCGTTCATAAACTCGGGGGCCTCTATATCTTCTTGCTTTTTCGGAAGCAAGATAATGCCTAGCGATTTGTGTCGCCCAAATTTTACGGACGAAATGAGATATAAGAAAAATAAGTACAATTTGGACACCCAAAACGGGAATATTTCAGGTAACATTTTTCGAAGCTGGAAAGGGCAACACACGAAACGGGAAGAGACCGTAATTTCAATTTAATTATGTTTAATTTTTACCGAAATGTGTCTCGATGAATTAAGTTGAGTCACTAGGTGTTATGCATTATTATCACTACTTTTAGGCATCTTTATTAATATGTATACATACATATAAAGTTTCACTATTGGATATACTGCTGGCCATGACAGAGCCTGAATCCTAATAGCAATGTAAAATATCGACATAGTTGCCACACCGTTATACCTATACATATGTATATATGAACTAGTAGTAGTAGCTAGTATAGCGCATGAGGCTGCGTGCTTGTCGAAGAAAACGCAAGACGTATTAATAACGTGAAAAATGCGAGATATTACGCAAATAAATTGCGATTGCATTTTTAATTAATCTTTGTGTAAGTGTTTTAAAACGTTTCAAGATTGAATAATATTGCAGCACAAGGAACCCAAAAATGGACAATACTATATTTTGAGACAGCAATGCATTAGGCACACGATGTTAATGCGCAACATCAAACTAAAAATTTTATTATAGCGGGCAATGTAAAAAATAGAGAAGGCATTTCCATAGCAGCTGAAATATTATCGTAAATAGGATACCAGGACACATTCGACATTGAAGTGAATGAAAAACTAATATAACGAAATA
>JARFOC010067932.1:0-16681 GCA_031763485.1 Osmoderma eremita | reverse complement strand
TTTGTATGGATGTGAGTTTTGCTGTGACAATAGCTTGTTGCGCCTTCCGCCACCAAGCTATTGCCCCATAAGTGATGATCGGGCGTATTACCGCCACATACAACAAGTGAATAAGTTTTGGGGATAGCCGTTAAGACCTTCCACGTACCGTGCGGCAAGACCATAGGTATAGCCTTGCCTTTTAGGATACCTTTTCCAAATGTAAATTCCAGGTTAATGTCTTGTCAAATATGACGCCCAGATATTTTACATTATCTGTAAATTCTAACTTCACGCCTTGAATGATAGGTGGTTGTAGATTTTCCACTCTCCTCTTCCTGCTGAACGGTATTATCGTGGTTTTGTGTGGGTTGATGCATAGGTTTCCCCTGTTGCACCAACTACAAATAGCATCAATCACCTGTTGGAGGGCAGTGGAGATTTCTCTCTCACCTGACCCTCTAGTGCCAGTAATTTTTATGCTTTCCATTATTGGACCATCATCTGTTATATGTTTGAGCCGTTCGAAATATTGTAGAAAAGTTTTCAAGCGATGACGGTTTTAGTTAACTTTCATCTTGATCGTGAATCCCTTCTGAGGAAGATTTGACAAGGTATTCCAATTCCTCGTGGTGAACACCTGATGCTGTTCGTCTATGTAATCATTCAGTTCTTCTACAACCATATCCTCAAATCATTCTCCATCTATTTGCAGCGTTATATTCATTATAGTTGTGAGCTGTGGATCAATATTTGGAGCGTATTCAGAATTACAAACAATATCAATTTACTCGATTTCATACTACTCCATTCTTCAATGCCGCTTCTGATTTTAATTCGCAAGTTGTTCCCTTGATAAATACAATTGCATCAGAAATAGTGAATAATTTCCAACATTCCATGAGCCCAATATTGAACCAACCACCATCATGTGAAACATTTCGGAAACCTGTCGAGCATGTAACTTTAAAGCATCTAATGATACCTTGATCAAGTGGCTGAACCTTAGATATATATTACATGGATACCGCTATGTTCCCCAACTATGTTTCCAACATATCAGGGACATAAAAAAGAATCAGCTTTTCTGTCTAACAACGGTTATTCGTATTTTCTTATTCGCACCTGATCACGAGCGGACTACGGCATGAGAGGCGCGCGGAATCTGAATTAAATTTGACATACATCGGAGATATTATCTCTGATGTATGTCAGCTCTGACGCATAACCTAATTTTTAAATGTCAACATAAAATAGCTCGCTCATACAGATTGATAGACAACAGTAATTGACAATGACCACAAACTGACAGAAGTCTAACCTAAGTCTAATGCCTGTTTAATAAATTATGTAATCGCATACATCCCATTATAAATCGCACGGAATCCGCATGCATTTCCGTTTCCTGTTCCACAGGGATAGCTACATATAATGTTCATAAGCAAGAAAGTAATAGCTTGAAAATCGTAGATGTACATGTTGGAAACAGTAACGTATATAGTCTGATATGGTGATAGCGGTATCCATGTAAAATATATGATCTAAGGGCTGAACAGATGATGTGCTAGCTAGCAAGTTAGCAATTTTTGCTATAATTTTAGTGTTACAATTGGATGAGAAATTTGCTACAAATTGTACTATATATACTACAGTATAGTATATATACTTACAATTGTAGTAAAATTTTGGTTTTTCTCAGTGTAGGTATCCGTGAAGAAATAAAGTTACACACAAACTTTCTTATCGGAAATGTTGAAAGCCTTTTACACTTGTTATTACGATTTTTTTTGTCCTGAATAGATTGGGGGTGTATTTTCAAAGAGATAAAATAAATAAGTAATAATAATAAATTAATTAAAAAACTCTTAATGCGATTAAAATAAACTTTAATGTATCCAAACATAATCTTAAATTGTGCAAACAGTATTATTAGCTACTTCATTTTCGTAAAATAGTAATGATGTGCAAGTCCATGACGTTAGTACCCGTGAAACCTGTCTTCATCAAGCATTCCCCACCATTAAAAATGCTGTAGAAGCCATAGGAATCACTATTTTCCAGGTAATAATTGATATCTAAATTGGAATCAGCGGCGTCGCCACACAAAGAACTACTACCATAAGCTCCCGCGGCATCCGTTGGCCCGTCCATGCCATCTGTACCGGCAAAGAGCAAGGTAACTTTAGACTTCAAATCTTGTTTATTTAATTCTCTACAGCAACGCAAAGCCAACTCGGTATTCCTACCGCCACGACCCTTTCCTTTAACGACACAGGTTGGTTCGCCCCCGGCTATGAGACATATGGGTTTCTTACAGTTTAAAGATACCAGCTCGCTAGTGGGGATCAAATCTGGGAGCCACGAGGACCTTGCTTTGTTTAAGTGGGCTTCTAACTCTTTTTCGGTGGCATAAACTAGGAGGAAAATCAAATTGGCATACCACTTACTTAGTTCGACGACGTCATTCATGATTCCGGTCGTCAATAAGACAGCTTGGTAGCCTAATTTTGTTGCTTCATCACGAGCGGCTTCGCAAGCCAACTTATTGTTTCCTATCACAACGTTGTAAACCCAATCAAATTCTTTCGGCATAGTCTTAGCACCGCTGATGGAAGCATCATTTTTAGTGGTTAGAACCTCCCGTACACTATCTGAAGTGAAGCCCAGCAGGTTATATTTTTTAATTACATTCAAAGCAGCAACTTGTTCGTCTATATTCAATACGGTAGGTCCGCTAGCGATGAAATCCAAGGGGTCTCCGACGACATCTGATATAATCAAACTTATAATCTGAGCTCTCTTTGCTAACATCGCCAAGCCGCCACCTTTCAACTCGGATAGCTTTTTCCGAACCGTATTCAGTTCTATTATGGTAGCTCCAGCTTTACCCAATGCTCCTATCAAGGCGATTTTCTCTTCTAAGGTTATAGGTTTAATTGGAACCGGCAACAACGCGGAACCTCCACCACTAATCAAAACTATCAAGATGTCACCTTCCGCCACCGTCGTAACCAACTTCCGTATCCTTAGAGCTCCGTTGTGTGCATTTAAATCGGGCCTGTTATCCGTAGCACCCTCTATGAACGCAATCCGCGTATCTTTCTTCGGGAGCAACTCGGGCAAGTCGGCGAACTGCTTGAATATCCCGTGAGGCACAGTCGCTATTCCACTCGTTAAAGTATCGCCTAATATTGCCTCCAACTGCGTAGCCATGCCCAGGACCGCTTTCCCGAAACCGACCATGTAGCAGTTCTTCGTAATCCGATATTCGCGGTCCTTAACGATCAATTTGTTACATTCTACACGCACCGTCGTCTCCATTAATCGATGTGGTTGAACGGCACCGACGCCTTCCCAGAATATCTTTGACAGCTCATCCTTATTGCTAACCATTTTACGTGTCACATGAAACGTTGACTTCAATGCGTTGCTAGGACTGAGCGCCAGGAGACGCGAATGCAATTTTGCAGTGAACATGATAAAATGCCACCTCTAATTCGTAGAGTTATATCACGTTGTTTGTTACATACTTTACATAGTTAACACAATCTAAGTACAAAGTACAATCTTATCGACTTTAATTCAGAGAACAGCGAAAACATTAGTAAATATTCCGACTGAGCGTGGCTGAACGCAGTAGTTGTATTATATAACTATATTATATATCAGTGATTTTAGATTAAAAATATAATTTTCATAAACAAATCTGAAATATAATAAATAAATTCATATAATAAAAGCAATGTTTATAAGATTTATCCCCACCCCTATTAGGTGAGTAAAATATATTGAAGAAATAGTTATCTATGAATCAATTCAAATGTGTGATGGCGTGCTGCAGTGGCGTATTTTTCAACATTTTCACGCGTAGCCACGCGTAGCTAACCTAAAAACAAGCAACTTCTCGGAGAGTGAGAATTGATGTTTTTAACACTTGTATTTAATAATATACGCTTATATGTACTACTTTAATATTTTTAAGTGTAATTCCATAGAGTCCAATAGTGGTGTGATAGATGTGGTACAACTCGTTAACACCTTCTATCACTTGCATTACTTTAAAATCTTGTAAATAAAGAGATTAGAATAGTGTATAATCGTATACTATTAAATACAAGTGTTAAAGACATCACGAAAAGTATTCTAAATAACATTTTCATAGAAAAATATCTATGTTAAGATGTATCCATAACCTAAAATCTATGTGTATTTTATGTAATGTATCTCCCCTGTACTCGTCCCTCAATTTTTTTAGGAAAAAGTTCCTTCTCAGTAGGTCGTCTATACGTTAAAAAAATCCGTAATGAAATCCTTAATATATATGATGCAGTTTACTTCAGACAGTGCTGCAGTTTTTGGAACAGTTTGGATTATTTCTGAAGTTACTTAAATAAATAATAGCGTAGTGTAGTTATAATATATCCTTAAGATGTGATAAATTTAATTTAATTGTGCAAAATAAAGATATGTTCATTTTAAATGGCATTATGGTTAAATGACAGTATCCCAAACATACAGTGATACAAAAAAGTCCTCGTACGATAGCAGTTATATGCTTATTTGTACAATTAAATACTAACTCTTAACATTTATTTTATGTTTGCGAATATGTTTTTCCAGTTCTTCCCATAAATATTCTATCGCATTCAGATCCGGTGGCCGGATTATAAAATAACCACTCTCACAATTCGGCATTCAAATTTGCCGCAATTATTTTCAGTAGCCTCAATTTAAAGATATTAAAATACCCATTGATGTAATACAAAATTGTAGCTAATTTCATGCTTTAATATTCAAGTTGCTAATAATAATTGCGGCAAATTTGAATTATGCTGCTTGGGATGACCCAAAACTTTGTTTGTGGTAATTGCCATGCATAAATGTAAAATCATCACATATCCCTAACTTTTGCGCTCTTTCTAATAAATGATGCAAAATTTTGAGGTAACCCTTTCTATCCATTGTAGTCTCTATAAAACTTAATTTACCTGTCCCTGCAGCCGGCGCACCATAACATTGCCACCTCCGTGTTTTACAGCCGCATTTAATTTTTTTACGTTTAACTCCGTATTTGGCTTTCTCCATACCTTCGTCTTCCAACTGATCCGTAGATATTAAACTTGCTCTCGTCACTAAATATTACCTTGTTCCAAAATGTTTTATCTTTATTCAGGTGTTCTTTTATATATTGCAATCTTCTCGTTTTGTTTCTTACAGAAATAAATGTTTCCTCAATACATTTCGTACTGTTTCGCCACTGCATCTCACCTTCGTTTCACTTTTCTTATTTTTGTAATAAATACTGTGGACATTTTTATATTTTTGTGATCCCTTGAATAAAATATATACATATATGTAAATAGTACAGATAATGCAGAAATTTAATTCATTTGATTCTACATAAAAGATTTAGCATTTAATTGTACAAATACACATAACTGCTATCGTACGAATCCTTTTTTGTACCACTGTATGTTTAATGTAGGCAGTTATTTACATTTAAATCATGCACGCAACTTTTGAACAATGATTTCAATTTCATAACAAATTATATAGAACAATCCATGGTTTTTTAATTAATTAAGCATTATGCAGATTTTGTATTTCTATTAGCAATAATTTTACTTACCTAAAATTTTTGCGGTAAATCCTTTGCAACGGAAATTAAAAACGACATCTACAGAAATATTAATATATTTTTCATATTTGAAATATAATTCTTTTTAAAAGTTACACCTTTATTATGTATATATAAGTATATTATTATACGTTATTTTTATTAATTTGTTTTGGGAAATAACACAAAAAGAAATGTTATTTATCATGGGAATAATAATAAATAGAAATAGAATTACAATAGTACTCCTAATTAAAGTAATAATAGAATAAGATAATACAAAGTATAATAATAGTACGAAATGTTCCGTAATTGAGATGAACTACACAAGGAAGTGATTATGTCTTTTTTTAAATTTTGAAAACCCTTCGTATTTGATTAAAACATCAGAAATAAAATGTCGAGTCTTAAAGTAGGAAAAACAAATGATATATTTAATCTATTTTTACATATACATACAATGGTGTTATCGCCGTGTCACATTATTAATATAATAGCTAAAGTAGTAATTTGTCTAAGAATTTTCACCAGATACAAGATTTTAGTTTGTTCAACCGAGTTACCAGGTAAGATTCGGTTAGATTCTTCTATATTTCTCTTTCAAATAATGCACAAAAATGCAGAAATTGATGTTACTCATATCAAAATACAGCTCTCCTAAAATAATGAAGTAGTAGTTATCATGCAATAAATACCTCGAATAAATGATTTTTATAATTTTTAATATCAGTACCATGAAATGTCAGATTTTGGTACACTCTGTATCACACAAACTCAATGAATTAATATTCTGTGATGTAAAGTGTACCCATGCCAAGTGGTTCTTTATGAATATCAACAAAATTGTTAAAATTATTATTACTTTTGATATATTTATTCTGATTGAAGTTATGGCAATAGCTAAAATGTGTTACGAAGGAAATGAGTCGACCCACATATTAATAGAAACAATAAATTGAATATCTCCAAGATTTTATACCTAAAGGTAAGAAAAATATTGGTGGAATGTTTGTTTTTTGTAGCTTTGAGATCCAATGGCTCCCGGTTTAATCGAGTGAGCTGAGTAAAATAAAAGTATGAGTACAAAAATGGTGAATTTAAACTGACATAGCAAAAATGTTCTAAAAATTAAGTTTTATTGGAGGTTGGAATAACAGAATTCCACGTGTGTGTTTTTGAGGAGTTGAAAAAAGTCTAAGACTTCTATGGCTTATTGGGTAAACCTCACGTGGGTGCAATAACTTTTGACTACACGCAGAACATCATATTCTTCCACATATTCCAGCGCAAGAAACATTAAATCTAAAAAATAAATAATTTAAAATAACCAAGCCCAAGCCCATGGATTGAAGAGAACGTCAGGATCACATCACAGGCTGTAAGGATACAAAGCAAAATCTAAAAGAGGAATTGTTTAGATCAAGAAAATTGAGATCCTAATTTTGACAAATATTCTGAGAATCCGCAGTGGTTTTCCCAGACTTGAATGCTTTAACAAGAGATTTAGGACTACCAAAAGATGCGGCGGAACTTTTTAGTTCGAAATTACAGGAGAACCACTTACTTTTTCGTGGAACTTCATTTTTCTGGTACCGTAATAGAGAGGAGGTTTTCATATAATTTTTCGCTGAAACTGTACATCTCCTGTATTGCAGACATTTCTGAATTAGTGAGATGTTCGACATTGAAAACGATGTTAACGACTGGAGAAATTTAGGAAAATAACAAGTACAAATTGTAAAAAGTCAAATAAACATGAACATTTCCAAAGACTAGATTGTCTTGTGAGTCTAAAGCTTCACTTCCTTCGTTCCCACTTAAGCTACTTTCCTGAACGCTGTAAGCGAAGAGCAAGATGGAGGATTTCATCAAGATATAAAGGAAACGGAACGTAGATATCAGAAGTGAAATTCAATCATGATGAACCAAACAAAGCTCACAAGAGAAAATCGTCCAGGAGAGGTTTCGGAAGAAAAAAAGGTTCCACAAAACTCTTAATATTTCCACGGAATATGTGACGGTATCGTCGTGGCATCTTGTGGCAATTGTAGAAAACATTAGGTTAAATTATAATTGTGCGCTCCGATTGGCTCCTTGAATTTATGATTCCTAAATCCAGATGTTTCTTTTCGTTCCAGAAAGTTAGAGAATGGATATCACTGGAAGGAAGTTTGATTATAAAATGAGCCGTTTGAATAAGTTAGTTTAGTTTACGTTTGTGTTCAAGGTGAAGAATATGATTTGTAGATACAGTGAAAGTTAGAGTTATTGTGCGAATTGTTGTGTTTTGTTATAGTTAGATAGTGGATGTTGTTTAATTGTACCGAACCCAAGGTTACGTGCGAAAGTTAAATTCGTGGCAATATAACTATTAATATGTAAGAAATCCATATGAATAAAAAAAAAGGTAACCAAACGACACTTATTATACAATTTTTTGTGCTTGAATATCCTTTTATTATGAAAAATTCTGATGTGATGGAAACAGAGTTCCGATCTTCAAGAGAGGGCCCCATAAACAGCTATAAAATAATTTGCAGACTCGTGTAATGTTAGATCTTTACGAAAGTTTTCAAAGCTCTAAAATTGATAACCGAAATGTTAAGACAATTTTCATTCTCCTAAAAACTGCATTTTTGGACTCATACCGTTAACCAAATCACTTACTCAATTATTAATTTCTCAAGGCTCTATATTATTTGTTTCGGAAATGATTTAGTCTAAGGAAATATAAAATGACCTCCTATTTTGTAATCCTTAATTTCTTATGAGATTCAATTTGATTGTCCCTGTTAATATACTGTCGTTTGCTCTCTTTTCCTTCATTAAAATGAAATTGATATCAATTCAGCTCAATACCAACAATATCAATAGTATTAGTTAGTTTTTTTTAACTAACCACAACACCGAAAAGACAAATCACCATATATACAAGTGCACAATGTGCTTTTTTGTTTCGTATAAAAGAAAACGTCAAGAGCAATTCATTGAAAATTTTAAAATAAAACACTATTACTGTAGTTACCTAAAAATCGAAATAAAAAGATTTGTTAATAATAATAATTTTGAAATTAATTAATTTAATATTACGATCAATACAAGCACATAAATGCTTTTCTTACATTTTTCATTAGTGTCACGACAAGAATAAATTAATAATAATAAAAAAAAACCATTTCCAAGAAGAGATCCGTTGAATGTCGGGAACGGCTTCTTCTCCCTGTCCCTTTTATTCATTTCCGTTAGTTCGTGTTATGCCAGATTCACCGAACACTCTCGTAAAGGTAACAAGTGGGAACGAACAATACACCTTCGATGATGATCCTGCATAAGAAGCATTAAAACCCTGACCGGCCAGAAAAGGACAACGTAAAAGGACCACGGTTGTTTATTCGAAACTTAATACCTCACACAAGACCTTGTCGAGAATAATAAATTACGAGGCGAGTTAAAAAAAATATGCAAAAAGTATATTGTACGACAGTAGTGTTGCAGTAGGGTTGTTGGGTGGGGGTGCATTATTTTTTCTTGGTGGTGGGCTGGGCTGCCGCTCGCTGTGGCGTTGCTGGACGGCCGGAATTTGTACCTTGATACTGGTATTTCGCCTTCTTCTCTGATGGTTTTAATATCTGAAAAGAGAATGACAATTACGTAATTTAAAGAAAAAACCCGAAAACATATGCAGTTGCCAACATTTACTCCCGTACAGTGTCTATAGTGCGCCCAACTAAATACGCAAACCAATATACGAATCATTCACCGCTCCTTTTTTTAGTTACGAAGCTCTTAGGTGTATTCGCCTACATTTGCTAGTTTCTTGGCGTTTCCTTTATTCCTCGCTCGAACTTTTGTATTTCTTTCACCTTCTCTATTTTACCATTGTTATAAATTTGTTATTTTCCAAAGCTGGCACCTTCATAACCTCACTTATTCTGCTATATTGATTTATATTGTATTATTAGCCGCCATTAGGAAATATGAAAATGTTGAAAAATGATATTAAGAGGTTTTAACAACAAAGTTATCATTACACTATTATACTGAGAGCCAACCATTAATTTAAATTTTGCATGTGTAAGTTATTCGAGGTTAACTACGTTCCTAAAATATTTCATCTATTTGATGTCGCCGCTTCCACCTTAACCACGTAACATTTTTTAAATTTAAATGATGTATTTATTTTTAGTTGGATTCCTTATTAAATCACATACAACTTTTTCATTTACTTCCCTATACCTATCTCAAAGCGTTTTCGACATATAAATTAATTTAATTTTTTGCAGAGATAGGGATGTCTGCTAATTAAAATGACTAAAAGTACAATTATTACAATTAACATGGTTTAAGGAAGCTTTGGACTAACTTTCAGTGTTATTTGAATTACGTTTTATTATACAGGGTCGTTTCACATTTTACCATTAGGACCATGCGAGATTTCCTTCAAATACAATTCTCAAAGGGACGCCTGTATATTAATCATTCTTTGCAAAGCCAGCTAAATTTCCTATTCAAAAATATATGCGGTTCCTATTTCGTTGCGGTTTTGAGCTTATCTATTTCAAAATAATGCCTTTCTCATGTATTTTTTATTTGATGTAGGCTATGGACGTTTGATAGTGGAAGATTTTACTACATTTTACTAATTCATTGTGCTAAGTAGTAAATGCCAATTACGGAAAAAGTATCGTACACAAATGAAGTTATTATGAATGTATTCATTAATCACGGCAGTGTGATAAAAACATCAGCAGAACAAGCAGTCCGAAGTCCGATTGATATGTGATGGCCGTTGCTCAGAGGACGATATAGCGTGGATATAGTTTAGGCCGTCAGATATAAATTGGCCTTTACGTACGCAAATCACAGCCCCCCATTCTTGACGTGAAAAAATATTGTTTGTTTTCAACAATTAACTTTATATATTGTAATAGCTAAATATCGTTTTTTATGTCTACTTTTTTGTAACGTTACACATAGGTATTTCCTACAGATAACGTTAAGCGACATAGTAGGCAACCAGTAATACGTTACCGCGTCGCCAGTGTAGATCCATGGTTAGCACGTTTTAAAGAACCTACTATAATGTATTTTTTCTATCGAAAAACTTCCAGCACACCATGAAAATTTTAAATCTACTACGAAACACGAAACTGTTAAAATTTATTACGAAAGTATAGTGGAATTTGGTACGGAAATATTATTTGTTGGCAAAATAGAGCTATGAAGAATTTAGTTATGTTTTTAATACAGAAAGCGAAAAATGTCAATTTGGAATGATGAAACTATTTTATTATACGATTAATTAAGACAAACAAAACAACATAACAACGGTAAAGTGTAATTTCACAGCAAGTTTTCTAAATGTCTATCACCCGAAAGAAAGGAATCGTTTGGATACAAATCAGCTGATCTTTTGAGGGTACTGCATGCGTTTCAGGTTTTATGCATGAGGGTTTGCACGGGATCAATAAGTAATGGATTAATGGAAAGAAAATTTAGTATTTTTCAATGAATAAATGTAGGATACAACCAGGAAGTTCTGAGCGTTGACCTCACCATTAATTACCTACTATGAATCTGTTAAAATATTACGATATAGTAGAATTTGGTTGTTTTCAATAAAGTGCAAAATTTCAACTTTGTATCAAGAAATTATTTTGTTGTAATTGTTAATTAAGACAAACAAAACAAAGGTAGCTTCGTCAGTAAAAAGTGTTTTATTCAAAAGTTCTGCGTTCTCATTTAATAAATTAAACATTGTTTCGCAAAAATCTGTTGGGTTTATTTTATCTTCCTCGAAAAGCTCTTGATTTGTATTTTGTATGGCTTCTAATTGAATTCTTTCACGGTTTTGTATATCGAACTGTATGATACTTCATAATGTTAGTCTACATCTAAGAACGATCCTACATACCTTTCCTCTACATAACAAAAGGAATTCAGATTTATGTGTTCTGCTCAAACGTGGTTGGTTTTATTTATTTTTCTGTGAGAACACAACCATCTGCTTTCAGTTTGTTAAAAACATTGAGCATAGTTTTCGCACATGCTATAGCCCTTCAGGATAATTGACTGAAAACCTGTCTTAAATTATTATTCTTCTGGTACCACGTTATCATTGCCACCTTTTCATCTTTGTTTTACCTGTTCATAATTTAAATAATTTTATCTACGACTATTAAATAATATGTTCATTAAATACGTAACTATAGATACATGAACCTGCTTATAAAACACTAGTGTTTTATGAATTATAAAACACTGACCTGTCATTTGACATGTCATTTTTACTGAGTTGTGAAATGTTGGTTGGCTAAATAAGAATAATCGGAATAGTAACTTATACTTCACTTTTTATTTTTCATATTTTTATGATAGTTGTAGATAAAACGTCGTATTTAATTCGCGTATAATGCCTCTAATACACTCGGATGATTATTTCTTATTTTTACTATTTTAAGCCACCGTATCCTATTATTTGGATTTTGTAGGATACAAAAGATTGTACGCGTGCTATTAGCCAGATGACAAGGAAGAGTTAATAATGATAATAGTAATATAATAAAATCTTATAGTTTTGAAATGTTTACGATATATTCTTTTAAAATTGGGAATCTATGTATGTAAAAAATATAGATAGTTTTTGGGAAATTTGATTGTTTGTATTGATGAAAATAACCAGACAAAAACTTCAAATTACACATTATAAATAAATAAATGTAGTTTTAATACGGATTGCGCCATCTATGTGTTAACACAGCATACATGCATTTTATAGTGAATAAAGCCATAACCTTGTTTTATTTTACACATTAGTTACAAGCATTTTGATGGGAATTAATAAGAAAACGCTGGATATTTTACTTATAGGTAGTTAATTCTTTGTATAAAATCCACAAATATCAATCACTTCTATGTCTTATATTACATATATTTGTATCAGATACTACGAACAGAGTATGTCTATATAAACTGTCGCGCGTTTTGGTCTGTTTATTATTTGATATAGCCCCGTAGAAAAGGCCGTGGTGTACGGGTACCCGATTATATCTTATATGACAACGGATACATCGAGCTTTGCCACACTACTGCGTCACCCTGTATATTTAAATCTAAATATTGGCGTAGAAAAAGTTGCATATTATTTCTAATTACCGATCCTAAAAATAAATATGGACAATAAACGAAATTATTAAGCAACGCCTATATAAAGAAATACTATGGAAATCAAAATCATAATTATTTACAAAAAAATCTCCTGAGCCTTACCTGGAATGAACACATAAGCGTTTCGTCCACGCTCATCATGCCGCCAGCGTTGTCGAATTCTCCGCAGTAATTCGGTGCTGAAAACAGGGTAACCAGCTGCCGCTTAGCGAAAAATTCATAGCCATCTTCGACCACTTGGTGTGCACGGCATATCAGGTCTAAATCGTGTCTATTTAGGAATTTGCTGACGACATCAGCCCCAAACGTGAACGAGACGCCGCGATCATTCTCTCCCCACCCCTGGATATCTTTGTCGGGGTCGGACCATAACAAATCGCATAGAAGACCTCAAGGAACAAGATAGAAAGTAAAAAATATAATTTGGTTCAGAAGTTGTTCTTCGTAAAATCTAGTAGTGTTGTTCATAGTCAACACTAAGCTTTACAAAAATATCATTACTAACCTGTATCAGGTACATCTGTAGGCCTCATGATCCTTCGTATCTGTTCCATTCCTTGAAGATCGGGACTCAAGCCGCCGTGACAGCAAAATATTTTCTCATCAATAATTGCAGCGATCGGTAGGCAATTGAAGCAATCTGTAAAGGTCTTCCACAATTTGATGTTGTAACGTCGCTTACCTAAAACAATAACGAAGAACTAGAAACATAAAACAAAAGCACGATCATCAGATAAATATATAAACGAACGTCTTACATTCATCGTAGAAACCGTAGATTCTATTTATTGAAGCACATTCGTGATTGCCACGTAGCAAAAAGAAATTTTCTGGATACTTAATTTTATAGGCCAACAGCAGGCAGATGGTCTCGAGGGATTGCTTGCCCCGATCCACGTAATCACCCAAGAACAAGTAATTTGCTTCTGGTGGAAAGCCGCCATACTCAAAGAGACGTAGCAAGTCTGTGTACTGTCCGTGTATATCGCCTAAAAGATTGATACCTAGTAGTGGTATGGCATAAATGATGAATATACGTACCACAAATTTTCAAAGGAGCTTCAAGTTCCAATAAGATAGGTTGCTGTAGAAATATTTCACGTGATCTGAGACACAGACCGCGTACTTCTGCCTCTGTCATTTGTACAGACTTTCCTGGTCGACATCCTCGTACTATAAATATCAAAAGATCAAACAAAAATATCGAAATCAAATGTGAATAGTAGATTCGGTGTATAAGCTGAAAGATATAGTATCTAATAACCAAAACAATATAAAAAGCTGCATTCTCTACCTTAATAAGCTGAAATCTACTAGCGTCACCTACAATCTATGTACCTGCCATTTAATACTTGAACATTTGCAAACGTAAAGTTAATAATAACAAAATAAACAACTACGGAAGTGTTTCGAAAACAATAAGCCTTACATTCTGAGGAAAAAAAATCTTTGAATTTAGTTTTCTTCTTTGATTCCGATATTTGTCGGAGTTCTTGCTGTATTTTATAAACTGAACCCACCCCATCACACGAAAAGCAGCACAAAACATAACAAATGCACAAACATACAAGACAGTTTTTTCAATTAGAAAATGAGAGAGAGAGAAAATAGAAAATAGTAAAGTATTATCGGTATGTAGTAATGAAGATGCTAATGATAATGCATATAATAAAACACTTATGTGAGCGACAATTGAGGGAGACATAATTATGTCAATTACATGAGTACACAAATTAAATTTAAAACTCGTGAGGCGCAATTGGGTGTTCGAATACATTAACTTACTGTTTAAAAATGTAATAGAGCTGAAAGAGACCCCGCAGTTCGCGATTTAGATAGGTGAAAATAGAAAAAAAATAGTCGGAGATGTTTATTGAAACTTAATGACATTTAAAACGGACGGGTATGGGTATAAGGTACAATTCGTGCTCGGAAAGTATGAAAATATGTACACAGAGATGAGGTAACGGTAACAGAGTCTATTATGTATCATTTGAGAACGAATCGTATAAGATTTACCTTCTAATAGTCTCTGAATGAGGTTGTCAACGTTCAATTCTTGCTCCGCCATTTTCCAACTTCTTACTTGACGTTCATCACATTAATTCACGGCACCGCAACTAGAACTAGAAATTCCCTAAATAGGAACGGTGTCTGTATGTAAGCGAATAATTTCAAAAGTATATTCCTCTGCGATCTCAAGACACCGAGCTCCCGTAGGGAGACGTCGTCATCGCCGCGGGCGATTGTGAACAGAAAATTAAGAACTTCAGAGGTTCGATTGCGGATGATGCTCGGACATACTATAATCGATTGGCACTGGGAATTTTGACAGCTGACAGGTGACGTTCCGTGCATGTGAATTGCAGCGAATTTCCGGCACATTACAATTATCATAATTTGACATTACGTCATAAACATTCTAAATCGATAATTTGAAGGGTATATCAAATTAAATTTATTCCACTTACCTTGCGCTTCTAGTTGAAAACAATTTACAAAACTTAATACACCTTGATTCCTACTAGAAAAAATAATGTTCAATAAAACAACACGGTTGTCGTTACACTTTTGCAAAATTGTTCTGTCTACTAAGAGCTATGTTGCAATATCTATGCAGGATATGAATCATTAAAACAATTATTTACCTTCAAACTTTTCTACAGCAAAGTAATCAAAAATGATAAACTTTATCTCAATTGTACAGATATGAAAGACATAAAATTACATTAGATAATTAAAAAATTTAATAAAATTATATTAGAGAAATTCTCAGGAAAGAATATGCAACAAATCCATGTATCCATGTTTTTAAAAACAAAATCACTCCATTTGTTGTCAAATCCATAAAAAATGTCACTAATTCCGTACATTTTAAATGATTTCATGCGACCATCGCAGCTAATGGATCAGCAATTCGGTTTGGGATTGCGTATGGACGATTTTTGGTCCCCGAACACATTTTCTTTATCACGGCAACGAGAATCGCGGCTACCACAAAACAGATTCCCGTATTATCGTCCTTGGAAAACATCGGCAGCTGAAAGAGATGCTGGATCCGTTGTCTGTCTGAACAAAAATGCTTTCGAAATCAATTTGGACGTACAGCACTTTAATCCTGAAGAAATCTTCGTGAAAGTAACGGACGACGGTTTCGTATTAGTGGACGCTCGTCACGATGAGAGGGAAGATGAACACGGTTTCATCTCGAGGCATTTCGTTCGTAAATATCTGGTGCCGCCTGGAATTAATATAAATCAGATAGCTTCAGCCTTGTCTTCGGATGGGGTTTTGAAAATCACTGCCCCTAAAGTGGACGAAAACAGCGCTTTTGAACGTGTTATACCAATACAACAGACTGGGATGCCTTCTAGAGGTTGTGAAGGACGACAAGGCAGAAAGGAAGGTGAAGGTGATAGAAAATAAACGGAAGCATTCAATTAAAAAAGATATATTCAATTGTATAATATATTTAATCGTGTTTGCAATATAATTAAATAAATAAAGGGCTGAAATCTAAATACTTATCGTCCATTCTCCATTGGCCTTTTAGAAAATAATAGAGGCTCTTATGGGACTATTTGTAACCATTCCTTTCTCACTTACTCTTGGCCAAGGTCAATGTTTTTTATTTGAATAGAATGAAATTAGCAACCAGCGACCGGTTGAGCCTTCTTTCATGTCATTGTCCGTTGTGTTTATTTGTTTATGTTTACGGTATTATGCCTATACTTCGCTAATTATTCTATATTATATCTTAGGATCTATTGGTTCAATATTTAATAATCATTTATTATTGCATAAGATAATACTACCCTTGTATATACTACCTGGCATATAATGTAGGCTTTTGTAGATTTACAGTAAAACAACTTTCTAGTTTAAGAACACTTTATTTTGCTATATGTAGAGAAGCTT
>JARFOC010067902.1:0-16691 GCA_031763485.1 Osmoderma eremita | reverse complement strand
GAATTGGTTGATAATGGGAGCCGACGTGCTCTTGAAACATATGTCCCGAATTTTATTAAATTAATTTGTGCGGTGTAAATTTCCCGATACTGTGTATTAGTTCAAGGGATATATTGCGCGGGTCATTCAATGTACTTAGAGCGGTGCCATGAGGGAAGATTATTTTTTTCTTTTGTTCGCCATTGGAAAATATTGCTGTGGGTTTGAAGAGTTGTTGGTAATCATTGACGCTTCTGTTCATTTGCTTATTATCAAATTTGGAATATTAATACTTTAAACCTGTATACTCATTCTGCTTTTCTAATTATTGTACGTCGGGGCTCGATGTTACTTGAGAAGTTTAAACTTAATAAAGCTCCGTAAATCAATTCATAAACAACATAGCGACGTTCTCCACTGGCAGTTGCATCCAAACTTAGTGCTTCGATAACTCTGACAATTCTTGTTCCCATAGAGTGTTTTATACATATTTCCATCCAGTTGAATGTTTAATTTTTGCTCCTTCCAATTTCGACATACTTGTTGGAAACAACAACCGACAATCGCTCATTACTGGAGTCTGTGGCACTTGCTTTCGTTCCCAATACACAGCAACTACGATACGTCTTCGTTATATCAATTTCGGGAACTTTCGCGCTGGCGAAATAGCTACGCATACATCTTCAAATTGACATTTCAAACAGCTTCAGCTTCAGCTTCAGCTTCACATTTTGAACAGAATATATTGCCATGATCTTATATAGCATCTTCCGGTAATTCGAAAACTCATCGTTATCATATTAGGTTCGTGTGCCAGGGACGCTGTCGCTACCATCGAATTGTTTATCATCAGGGTTAACTAAATACGCGCAGGATGATTGATATTTGAATTTAATATTAGAGTTTCCATTAATATCCTGAACTCAATCGGTAAAGGCGGTCTCTGTTTTGTAGAGTAAGAGTAATATGAGTTCAGCCAGCGACAATTAATGGGTATAAAAAATGTTACTAAATCAAAAATACTTTATTGTTTCTATAACTTGTAAATTAACATAAATAATTACTTATCACACAACACTACACAACAGAAGGATTTTAAAGAAGTTTCACGCACCACGTCACGGGTCCACCAGACGAAGAACGACGCGCCTGTGGAATCAACCGGCCTCAAGTTGCCACCATAGAGTCTTGAGGGCGCCCAGGAAGGCCGTATGCCGCTAGGATAGTTTAGGAACCGTCGACAATGCAGTTACATTGCAGTACAGCACATAATAATAGATTGCCGTGGTAATGATGACAGGGATATTTGAGATGGTACCGGGATTAAATAAAAATAAACAAGTTGAAAAGTCAGAAAAGTAAAGTCTGTGAGAGAAATTAAGAAAACGAGTGTTAAAAAAGTGACGACTGGTGCAGAAAACGGAAGTGGATGGTACACATCTTACGCACAGACACGAGTTATATTAGATAAAGTATTTGATAAATTTATTCATTCGTTAAATTATATGTTCGTATTATTGTTATAGTAACATTGCTAAATTATATTTTCAAACACATCTTTAGGTTTTTCGATATTATTTAAATAGGTTACAATTTTTGATTGTCATTATAATTATTTAAATTAGCAAGTGTCATTAATTGTCATTCAGAAATTGTAAGACTTGTATCAACTTGACATAAATAAAAAGAATCAAAATTTATTAAATTCTTTATTATTAAAATTCATTAGAAATTAAATTTAGCATTTTGAAACATTGCAATACATATCCCAATTTGAAAATTTACTCATTGAACATCGGCAAGAATTTTTGAAAGTTTAAGTTGTGGTCAACAAGATGAAGACTTTTGTTAAGAAACTGATTCTTTTTTGTGTGCATATTCCTTAGGTCGATTTTAAATCTTTTTGATATTTTACAAATTGAAGAAATAAAGATATCGTGTATAAATAACAAATAAGACACCTTAATATTTATACATAATTTTAACAATAATACAAGATACACGTAGCTTTACACAGAAGTGATTTTATCTTGATCAAGAAATTAATACTATTTTTAAGATAATTGTTAGATTATAAATGTGTCTATACTTTAATCCCTTGTCGCAACGCGTGCAGACCGGACAGACAGTCGACTAACCATACATGCCAGTTATTAACATGTGGTCACTCTGGTAATGGCAAATTAACGTTAATAAACTTTATATTTGGAGGTATATACATTATCCTATTAGATACACTTCAAAATCATTAATTTAAGTAAATTAATACAGAGTATTTGCACTTGTCATTTGTATAAATACACTTAACACACTATTTTCCATACATATACAATACTAATACACTTGTAATTAATATTAGTTCCATTATTGTAAGCATGATGTGAGAGAAGGAGATGAGAACTCAAGTCGACACCATCGAACTAGTATTGTTGCTTCACATACAATCTGGGTGAAAGGGTTGCAAATAATTTCCGGCCACACAACCTCTAGCACTTGTTCCCAAGTTTATACAATGCCCCTGGACCCTCTGCATTACTTGATATTCTACATGGCAGAATCTATCCATTTTAGATATGTTTTCTTCGTTATCTGCGCTACGAATATCGTTAGCTTGGAAGCTTGGATTTTCGCTGTCAATAAAAATTTCGCCACTCTTTACTGTTATCATAGCAATTATCGCTAATGAGAGTACAATTGCAACTGTTGCCATGTTTTACTGTCCGCTAAAAAGTGTGTAATATCCTTTTATACCGCGCAGGAAGCCACAGTAAATTTTAATTAAATGAATCAGGCTAAAGAACTATAAATAAACATTAAAATAAAGGGTTGTAACTACCGTCAGTTCTATAATTACACAATCTAATGTTATTTAAATAATGTATGCCCATACATGGTGATGCATTAGTGCGGCATAGTCCGATATATCCGTTATCATATAAGATATTAAAACAAGTTATTTGCGAAAATTGTAGGCAGTCTTAACCTTAACATTTTAAAATTATTTTCATATATACAGGGTGAATCAAACATACGGTTTCTTAAATGAAACAGATTTAGATTAAGCTCATACCTCACAGATCCAATGTACAATTTCATTGAATTATATAGCGTGTTTCAGGAGTTATGGTCAATTTTATATGAAAAATCACCGTGAGTTCAAGCGCTGGTATACAGCAAACGAGAGTCTGAAATTTATTTTTTACACGCATATATTTTTGATATTCGGCCAGTTTTATAGCAGTGACATTTTTTCAAAATTGGCAAAATTGAGTACAGAGCGAGTCAAAACCTAAATACATTCTTTCTTCAAGTATTTTAAATGAATCACCATGTATTTTATATTACAAAAAGAAGTTAGTATAGTTTAGGTGCTTTCATTTTTGCAATTTTGAAAAAATGTAACTTTGCGATAAAAATCTATACTTGTAAAAAAACTTCAGAATGTGTCGTTTGCATTACCTTGAACTCCGAGCGATTTGCAAATAAAATTGATCATAACTTCTGAAACACGCTGTAGAATTCAATGAAATTCTACATTAGAAGTGTGAGACGTGAGCTTAATCTAAATCTCAAATAACTTACAGGGTGTTGCATTAAAAAAAACATGTGTTTGGTTCACCCTGATAATATGACATACCCTGTATATATGACAAAAATTTTTAAATGTTAATGACTGCCAACTATTTTCATAAACAACTTTTTTTGAGTCTTACACGATAACGTATTGTAATGGAGCGAACTGTCATTTATGAACATGTATGTGTATGTCAGAGAAGGAATGTTAGATATTTTCAATAATCAAATAAGGTCAGAAAGGGAAAAGCTCTTGCTTATAGATAAGTGCAAATCATAATAAAATCATTAATAGCTGAGGGCTAGAGTAATATTTCTATTTAACTTCGAAATATTAAAGTAATAGGTAAAACCGAGGGATGCTATAGGCAGGGTTTTCAAAAGTAACAAATGAAAGAACAGACAATTTGTATGTGCGAACAGTGAAGGTGATCATTGGTAGACAATTCTAATTTATCATAAACAATTAAAAAGTGTAAATTAAGAGAGCACACCTCGGTACAAGAAACACTGTCAAAAATCCTCGGTACACATGATAATCATCCATTTAAAGATTTGTTCTGCTTAGTTGCAAAGTTATAAGCAGATGATATGTATAAAAGACAGTTATTGCTGATGTTACTGGTAGTTAGATTTATTTTATATATTAAAATGTTGTAATATTGTCAAGATTTGACAAGTAAAAATTGTAATTTTAAAGTTAAGAAGGATGAAGAGATGGAATCCACTTGTGAGGGTGGTGTGTGGAAGCAATAATCTTCATATCCATGCATCCATGTTAATTCCAGATTTAGGTAAATTAATTGTTCCATAAATCTTCAATTCATGTGGTGACTGACAGCTGCTGGGTTTATCGGAACTAGAAGTATTTAAAAGAAAGAAAAGTTATTGATATACTTAGAAAAATGTGGGAAACAGAAACATTAATTTGAAATTTAAATTCAAAATTAGAATAAATAATTGATTATTTAAATAAAATATATTTTCATTAGGATGGTATCGTAAAAACAAAATTGTTAGCGTCGTTTTGGGAAGCGTTAGCGAGGTTATAAATAGAGGTAAACAAAAAAAAAAGACAGTTACTTGATAATTGTTGGTAGTTGATAATTGATAGTTAGTCCGTTCAAGTCATTAAACATTAGACATCAAGCATTAAGCAGTCATGAGTAATTAATGAAAAATTCGTTAGACAGTTGTGAAGTGCTAAGTTATTAATCAGTCATAATCACATTACGTTCCGTAAGAAAAAAAGATTAAAAAAATGGCCGCTGTTCTCCATGTAAACAATTTGTAAAGAAAACATATAAAAGGATTATGAGTAATAATTTCTAAACACAAAATCTTACCTCATACGTCAACTATAAGTGATTAAACAAAGTTACTTACCGAATATCATGAATCCGTGTATCCTGGAGGAATGACCTGGAGCCCATATTTCGATTGAGGGTTCTCAACACCCTGAGTTATCCTGTTATCCATTCTCCTGATTTCCACGTTCCAATCCACTCCGTCGTCCTACAAGGTAGCAAGGACTGCCCTCATTTCAACTGTCCATCACAACATCCAATATAATATTACCTACAAAGGAAACATATTTCTTTAATTTGTGGCAACGCAGGTAAAGAATTAATACTGTGCCGCAATGATAGCATGTTGGTATGATAGGCAGCTTAGTATTCATCTAAATATAAAGAATAAGATAATTTAAATGGTGTAGTTGTCTATGTATTTTTGTAATTTAAATTGATAGTCAGCATGTTGTTTATTTAATTGTGTAATATACTTGTTTACTGTTTAATCTCGATGAATTTTATTTGAATCGAACATATAAGGCAACTACAGCAGCAGCAACGCAGATCGAAGCGTAGAGGCTTAAGAACGTTTTCCCTGACAGGTATCTAGATGTAAGTAAGAGTTTTTTTTTATTACCAAACATTGAAGAATGTTTATATTCAATTGTTCCTTATAATGCTTACACAAAATTCTTCAATATAAAAATCATTTTAGGTGGGGGCTTAGAAAATTTAAAACCTTTGTTAAAAGGGTAATATTTATATTTATTTATCAAATTTGCTGTTTTTTTCTTAAATTGAGTTTTACTTTCATTCGTGTATGCATATACAGAGTGTTGTATTGTATTATTAATCTGTTTACTTTCAGCATTTTCCAATCATTTATTTTCTTAGAATTTCTACTTTTGTTTTAAAATATTTTTTACTGTGAGGGTTTTGCTGTTTCTTGATTAAACTAACAGAGGCATTGGCTCGTTGTATTAGATCGAGTTTCTAAGGAATTAAAATGTATTCCGGGCGAATTTGGCGGTAGATTAGGAAGAAAAACATCTGCAGTTTTTGATCGAAATCCAGAAATAATACTTTGTTTCAATTATGTAAAAGTTCTAAAAATAAAAAATAAAAATAGTAAAAAAAAACCCTTACCACCTTGATGAGTGAAGAACTTCGGATACGTATTTCGGCAACTAAGTTGCCATCCTCAGAATCTACGAACGAAGATAACGTAAGAGGTGGTAAGGTTATTTTTTATTTTTACTATTTTAACCCACCGTATCCTATTATTTGTATTGTATATGTAAAAGTTCTGATACAATTTTTATTTTTTTGAGCTGTGAGGTTACATACATATAATTTAGCACAGCTACAACAACTTAAAATATGAAATTGTTGCACTATGAATATTGCTTAAATGCGGTTAGGTAGAGCATATTTTATTAGTGCTAGGTGTAAACAAATATTTGTTTGAACTTAAAATAAGTTTAATCAAAGCAAGGGCACCCTTTATTTCTTATGTACCTCAATTTATCAAACCCTAAACTTATAGTTCAGATGTACTTCTTTTCTTTTGCGAAATAGAATTTAGTATGTAGGTTCTAAAGAATAAATTGTGCTGAATGTGGTTTCCGCATCTCTCAAGGAAACACTTCCGTTCTGCGTGATAAAAGCTTCGCTAACGTAATTTGGTATCGATTTTACTTTTTTAGAGGGAACATTAGATGAGTGTATACCCTTAAAGCTGTCTTCGGTTCAATTGACTTTGCAGCAGAAGCTAGCGATAAAAATATGCAGGGATACCTACATATTTTTTTCAGCTTATCTGTTTATTCAAACTTCCTTTTTATTATCGGCAACACTTACATATAAGTATTCTTTTCTACAAACCACCTAGTATTCTATTAGATCTAGATGATGGCAGTAGAATGGCGCCAAATTGTTTTATTAAAAAAATTTGTATACTAAAGTACATATATATGTACTTCATAACTTAACCATCTCTATTGCAAATTGTATAAAGAGCATGAACTACCAGTTTAAAAATTTTGAAACATATATTTTCTGTTGCCAGCTAACAATAAGTATTATATCTTCTTTTATTACTTTTGCATAATTAATGCTAATGCATAACTAAGCCTCTTCTAATAGTGTCTTCCGCTCACATGATTTCTATTAGCGATTTACATTAAACGAAGCGCTGCTACTAGATTAATTTTTACATTACTTACATAGATACACTCTTTTGTATTGCATTAGAGTACACATGACCTACGCATGTCAGAGGCTAGAAAATGTACCTGACACTGCAAGGATTCATGAAGTACTCTCAAGAGATCCGGTGCACATGCTGGTCTTGGTAAACGAACGGATGGCACATTTACGGACCAGTTAAAGCTTCAGGTGAGGATGGTATTGATTTGATTTGGACCCCAATGCAGAGGAAGGTTTTTCACTGCGGCCTTGAGGTCTATTGTAATACTCTGCATTCGGTTATTTCCTGATTATCCGTACAGATCTGCCCCCTTAAAAGGTTTAGTAGAGTGTGCGTCAAATCTTTTTCCGGTATGCCCCGCAGTGTGTCTATTGCACCTGATAGGGAGTTCCTCCGGTGGCTTAATGCTTATTTCAAAAATAATGTGAGAGGCTTTCTCCTCCTCCACATTGCATAATCTATACAGTGGTTCCTCTATGTACGTGTTTCCTCAGGTTGCCGTGTCCAGTAAGTAGTCACGCCTGGTCATTGCCTGCAGTTCCCTCGTGCTCCAGCATCCACATCAGTTTTACTGTATTGTCTTCCGACAGGTTTTGAAGGCTTTGCAGACAATCCCATACCAGCCTGGTAGATATCCGATAAGATGCCAATGGCTTTAAGGCAGCTTGACTGTCCGTGAGAATGTACAGCGACCTGCTTTGTGGCCCCTGCTGCAGACACTCTCTGGCGCAGTTCTGTATTGCACAGATTTCAGTTTGAAGCACGGAGGCGTGCTCGCCAAGGGGTACGTGTAGTCTTCGCTCCGGTCTCCCCTCACATACCCTGCCCCCGAACCTGTACTAGTTTTCGATCCGTCTGTGTGTCAGTTTCTGGTCTGCTGCGATCTTCGTTTCAGCCTTTCTCTTCATCCCTTTCAGTGTGTCATGACCTCGAAGGGTTTATTGGAGGGGAGTTTAGGAATCATCGAGTCGCAGCCCATGTCTAACACGGGATTTTAAACAACTCCTGTTATTTTTGGATGCCCTAGGAAATTCCCAGGTTTACAACTACCATTGCACATTAGCCTAATGCTCCCATTCTTGCCTCGCCCACCGATATAAATATCAAGAGGAGCTAGGTTTAGCATGGTCTTCATGGCTGCAGTTGGTGTGCTTCTTATTGCACCTGTAATACAGAAGTATGCCAATCTCTGAACTCCTAGGAGTTTTGCTGTTGTTTGCCTCTGATTTGTCTTTGGCCACCAAATTAGGCAGCCATAGGTAATCATAGGTCTCACCATTGCAGTATACAACAACAACAACCAACAATGGTTTGTCCCTATGATTTTCCTATTGTTATGTGACTCATCATGATTGCTATTTTACATTTGTTTATCATTATATCCAAATGCGTATTCCAGATGTGTTTGGGATCGAGGGTTAAATCTAGGTATTTAGTTTGCTGCTTCACCTACATTATTTCATTATAGAGCGTAAGAGATATCATGCCACTCAGATGTCTGTTCTTTGTGGAGGGAGGGAGGGGGGGGGGGTTATTGCCACGGTACTAGGATTTACCCCAAGGTTTTCCTTCGTGCACTAGCCTTCCACTGATTTCAGAGCTCTTTGCATTAGCTCTGATATGCGGCTGGCATTCTTACTCAGTGTGAGTATTACCATGTCGTCAGGATACCACTGGGTGTAGAATTCCTCATTATTTAGTGAGACTAGCAGTTCGTCAGTGACCATATTACACAGCAGGGAGGATAGAACCTCTCCTTGCGGACAGCCCCTGTTCACCGACACGTGCATAGTCTCACCTGCTAATGTTGCCTCAACGAACCTACCCTGCAGCATGGTTTCCACCCATTTACCTAGAGTGGCTTCCACGCCACGGCCACAGGCAGCCCGTATCAGGAGGTGTTGTCAAATGCTCCTTCTATGTCAAGAAACGTTGCAAGCACTCTTGCTTGTTGTTGAATTGATGTTTCAATGTTTCTTGACCATCAGCTGATATAATGCACTCTCATATGATTTCCCTACTTGGTATGCAGGGTAGGTATGCAGATTAGGGTGTACTGACCTCTCTACAAGGGAGGTTCCCTTAACATGCTATTCAAGCAGTTTCTCCATCGTCTTCAGCATGAATGACGACGGGCTTTTCGGTCTACACGCCTTTGTCTCAGCGTAGTTATTCCACCCAAGTTTCGGTATAAAGATCATGTTCCATGCTGATGGTACATAACCCAACGCTAGACTGGACCTAAATAACCCGCAGAGTTTTGGTGTTACGGGCGGACATGGAGAACTGGTAACTTCCAAGAAGGATAATATCTCATAGCGGGATCGGCTGAACACTGAAAACACTGAACACAGCAAAACGATACCCTTGCTTTGCTGTAGTAAGGTAGGAAATATTCAAACCAGGAGACTTTTGGCCTCAAAAGAGTCAAGTGTTCAGCCGATCCCGCTATGAAATATTACCCTTCTTGGAAGTTACCAGTTCTCCATGTCCACCCGTCTAGAGAGCAATGTCTGGGTGTATTTCAGGATTTATCTCTGTCGACCCTGGAAAATGTGTTCGCAGGAAGATCTCCAGCGTTTCCTTTCCCGTGTTCATGCAGCCTTCTGTAGGTTTCTTAATAGTTGCCAGCGAGTGTTGTGGTTTCGATATCCACACAGAACATCCTTCGTGACTCTCTGTTGGCTCTTCAACAGAGCCCGATTGTAATATTTTGCTTTTTTTCGCTCTTTTAAACAGCTTGCGAGTTTTCTGCCTCATCTGAGATAACTCGTCATTCCACCAGTTAACCTTCCTATCGTTTTGTCTCATTTGAGGACAGCTTGTGTAATGTGAGGTTACAATAGCTTCCCGAAGTAGCTCAGAAGCTACCTCAATATCACTCCTGTATTCTGGTTTGACCTTATCGTTGTTGATGCCCAGCTCCTCTTTGTACTTCAGCCAATCAGCCTTCCTTGGGTTTCTGCACATCTCCACCGTCTTATCGACAGATGCGATTTCCAGGAAGACGTATCTGTGATCCGAATGAGATGGTTCCTCGGGCACATACTAGCTATAATACTTCTGTTTTACTACTGTTAGAACTCAAGCATTGTTAAGAACTGTAGAGTTTCCTTGACGAAGATGCAAAACCTTACCCTGACAGAGTGTGTATCATAGATTACATCACCTCTAGCTGCACCTAGACCCAAACACGTCGACCAGTTACCCAGGGTTCCTGTATCAGTGCCACGTCAATATTGCCTGTTGTTAGCAACGTGGATAAGGAAGCAGAGGCCGCCGTACTACTGTGAATGTTTATCTGGATGACCCTCAGCATGCCCCCCTCCTTACGCCAGTATTCCAAAAGTACCGTTAGCAGCACTGCATACCTCTGTGCCACGAGACTTTCAGCACTGTAGCTCACACCTTGGCCTGGGTTTCTTCCCTCCTCGTTCGTTCTGCCGCTGCTTCCTACAGGATTTGTTCGCCCAGAATTTCATAGGTACCAGATTACTAGCGTTCACCACGTAGAGACGAGAATGGTATACTTTCGGTGCTCCTACAAAAGGAAAGCACTGTGCTAATTGTCCATCTGGTGAGATTTTTCAGAGCGTGGTGTACATCCCCAAAGCAAGATGTGAATTTTCCTCCATGGCTTTTCGCCAAATTAGCTAATTAGCGTTTCTATTGAAAACATTAGAAAGAGTGATAGAGAATCATATTCGAGAAGTCATCCCGGTCAAGTACTTTCACACACACCAGTGTGGATATCCTACGGATAAATCTACTGATCTTGCAATAAACAACCTGTTCTCCAGGAGAACAGAAACGAAGAGTCCTGAGAAAATGGCAATGGCTGCATTTGTAGATATAGCAGGAGCATTTAATAATCCCCTCATCCCTGTGCAAAGGGGTTATAGCACGTGGTATAGTACCGATCATAGCATGGATTGCTTTTATGCCCGCAAATAGGCTTGTAATAGCGACTCTGAGCTCTGCTATGGTCACTTTTCGTTGACAACCTTTTGGCCACCATTGAGGTTCTTGGAGCCTAAGTACAAACCCATGCCGACGACATTGTCATCCCATTATCGGAGTCAGGCGAGGCTGAGTCCTTGTATTTTCTGGTTGATGACTGAAAATAGGGAAAATTTTAAACGATATTATTGTTAGAACAATGAAATTGCAGAGACTCAAATCTTAGATGTGAGAACGACACCAACATGTAAGTTACATGGAGATAGGCATCAGGGAAGACCAAATAGTAGCGGCAAAGACCAAACCAGCGATGATATTGGAACCATAGGGCTACTAACGTAGTGAAAGTTGATACAGGACAGGGACAGATTGAGAGACGTGGTACAGGTGACGTAGAAACACAGTGGGCTGTGACGGACTTGTAGAGACGAACGTGGAGTAACTCACTACATAAACTGTAGCTAAAAGGTGAAACAGAGCGGTCACAATTCCGTCAATAGTATAAGCACTTATATGTCCTTGTTGCAGAATTGACTATATTCCCTATTTCCATTTCCTGTGTTCCTTTATTACTTATAGTTATATTCAGGTACTTAAATTTTCTACTTGTTTTAATATTTCTTCTCCAATTCTGATGTCAATTGACTCTTCTGTATGTGAAACAGACGCACCTTACTTTTCTATTCATTCACGGTCAGTGTATTTCTTTTGTCTAGTGTTTTTTGCCACAAGCACAATATCGCCAGCAAACACACAGGCAGTAGAACCTACTATATACTTTGATGTTCGATTCCAACATTCTTTTACGATTTTGCCAATGACACTTATGGATTAAATGGTGGGGGAGGGTGGCAAAAGCCACATGCGCTTGGGCCACCATATTGGGCCCTTTGTGCTAGCCAATGACACTTATAAACAATAGAGAGCTCGGCATTCCCGTCTGTCTGATTCTTTATTAATAAAAGGAATAAACACGAGGTGAGCTTTTTTTTTCATCAACTAGCTATTACATGTACTACCAACTTTGTATGTGGTATCTAAAGTAAAAACGGGGGTGCAAATATGAAATGTAATATTATATCAACATATATTTTCATTGATTGGTCTTTCCCAATTCGTTTGTACTGCTGTTCCTCCCTGAGAATTTAATTTCCGTATCATTAATTGCCGCCATGAATATCAAGTTTTCAAATCTGCAAGAAATGTCCCATAGAAATGTAAGTACTTGCTATAGCTGCAATCTGTATATATCGTAATACGTGCGCAACGCTGTTTCAATTTGAAATATGAAAGTTAAAATAGTCTTTTGTGAATATGTATGTACGAAGAAAAGATGATGCATTAACCACATCTGTCAATTTTGTAATAGAAAATCTAAATTGAAAACTCAATTGTGTAAATAATAGTGAGACGGTACAGGTGCTGCATGCAATAATGTTGAGTTCACTAAGTCGTCTAATAAAGACGGATAATCTGGATTGTGACTTGTGGGAGAACATTCTCTTTATGCTTTTAGTATTCAATTAAATTAATTATTTTCTTAGCCTTCATAATAACTTTATGCAATGAGTCTCTTTTTGTAGATAACTAATAAATAAGCAAAGGTATCTATAAACACACTGTATCGGATTACCCCTCCCGCATAATATATTCATTATTTTGGGATATTCTCATCGTCAATCTTGTAACCGAATGAACGTAGATATATCTATATTTGAAAAACATGTACTACTTTCTCCGTTTCCCTATATTCTGTAGTCATCCGTAACATATTTACAACCGTTCACACACCTCCGAACTCAAAATTACTTGAAAAAGCATCCGGAGCGTTCTTAGCTATATGGTGTAACTGCGACAAATCCATCAAACAGGAAGAACCGACTGGTCTTTGTCCTCGATTAAGAAGGTTTTTGTTTTTTAATGCATATCGTATCGCATATTCGTATATATCATTCTAGGTTCCGGCTATTATTATTTTACAATCTTCTTTGTCCTAGCCACTTCCCGTTCTGCGGAGTCAACTTTCTTAACCTTAAATCACCATTTACTTTCGACGATTCTTCGGGAGAAAATTCCTAAAGCAAGAGTGGTTCGTCTTCACGTTCGATTTCGGCCACTCGCGACACAATAAGTGATCTTCGTCCGATAAGGACGGGACAGCGTTTTGTTCTCCACGGACCAGCACATCAACTGAGTTCCTTTTTGTCCGCCCAGAACACACATGTGCGTTGAGTTGTTGTTTTTTGAGCTATTTCCATTGTTTTTTGTATTTTGTTGATCTGACGTCTCGGCAGTTCTTCTACATCCGTCATCAGGGTGGTCTTGATAAGTGGTGTTCATTCGCGCAACTTCTCTGGCAAATATATCTGAAAACCAATCTTTGACAGCTCACAAACAGCTGACAGATTTCTATGCGCGGTTATTCCCTATTTATACTGTCTCCAGTATCGTGGTTGTCGGTCTTCTGGTTAGGCTGCTCTTTATCATTGGTATCAGTATCATCTTTGATTTCCAGACTTGGTGTGCTTATGGCATTTGTTGTTGTGGCCATATATGCTGCTTCTTTTATCTTTCTCTTGATGTAATGTTTCTCTCTTGCTAGGATTGTCGCTCTGTCCCATTTGAATCCTGTGTTCTTCTTCCCAAGCATGTTATGCTAAGCGCGATTTTTCCACTTTCCACAGGTGAACCAGTTTTTGATGTTCTGTGATTCTAACTTGCAGGGATCTGCCTGTTTCTCTTACGTATGCCCTTCCACATTCACACGGTACTTGGTATATACATTTTTTAGTTTTTTGGTTTTCGTTATCCGGCTTTGTTTTGGTTAGGGTCGCTCTGTTCATGTTCGTTGTTGTGATCGCTGTTCTAACCTTGTATTTGTTACCTATTCTCCTAATCTTTTCTGATAGTCCTCTCATGTACGGGATTGATGTCGTGCACACCTTGTATTGCGGGTCTGGGTCTTAGTCCTGCTGTGCTACCCGATATTTTATTGCTTCTGCCAGCATCTTGTTCGTGTAACCATTCTTTTTTAGTGTGTGGAACTCCTTTGTCCTATCTTGTTCTTCTGAGCATATGTTCCTGGCTCTGTCATATAGGCATCTGACTACTCCAACTTTTACATTATTCGAATGGTTGGAGTCAAAGTGTAAGTATTGTCCTGTGTATATAGGCTTTCTATATAACGTGTTCTTGAGTGTGCCGTTGATATTCCTATGTACCAGAGCATCCAAGAACGGTATCTTGCCCTGTGCTTCCACTTCCATGGTGAATTTGATAGAGTTTTCTATATTGTTTAGATATTGTAGGAATCCGTTTATGGCGTCTTCGCCATGTGGCCATATTACAAATGTGTCACCTGCATACCTGAGCAACATTTTTTGGAGTATATATTTATGGCTCTATCTTCAAATTCTTCCATGTAGATGTTGCTCAGTATTGGAGGTAGTGGGGAGCCCATTGCCATGCCAAATTCTTGTTGATAGAACTTGTCTTCCACCTGGAAGTATGAGGTGTTTACACAGATGGACAGTAATTCCATAATGGCATTCACACTTAGTTAGTGATGTTCTGTTCTTTCGTGTAATGCGGTGCCTGTGGAAAGTATTTTTCTTGTTACTGCCAGGCTGGGTTGATTGTTACATTAGTGAAGAGGCTGGTGACGTCAAAGCTGACCATTATGTCTTCCTTTTCAAGTTTCGGGTTTTTTACCTTGTTTATGAAGTGGCGCGTGTTGGATATAGCTGATTGTGGTTTCCTCGCTGTGGGTGTAATTATATCCAGTAGGAATGTGGCTAGAGGGTGACATAGGGAGTTTCTGGAACTGACAATTGGTCTTAGGGGGATATCCGGTATGTTCGTCTGCGTCCGACCGCGACAAGACAACACCTCGTCCGACCAAGACAAGACCCAGAGCTCTTCCTCTTCGCCCGTCTAGGTCACAACAAACCGTTCGTCTACGTCCGATCACGACAAGACACTGTTGTGTTTTTATTATAAGTACGTGTTAGGTGTTACCTTCACCGCTTCGAAGCCCATTCTTCAAGTTAGGAATCCCTAACACATCCATCGAAGACTCAACTCGCACATGGTCAAATAGCTGACTATTTCAAATCGTATCGTTCTAAATTTCTTCTATTATAAATTATCTTTTATTTTAACTTTTTCTTTACATACTCAGAGATTATCCAATTCGTACTGTCACAATAGCGATTAACTTATCGCAAACAGTATTCGTTAATATCCTTTATTCATTATTTATTTCAATTTTTAATTCATTACTTTTTTTTAAATTTTAAATAAACATGCTTTACGGACACTTCTTTTGTTTTACTTTATTTAGTTATCAGACACCTGTGTTTATCAATTACATTATAAATGATTATTTGATGTTAGGTATATTTTAACGGGTTTGTATTTTACTTTCCACACAAGTAATAAAAATACAAACCGGAAAATTATTGAACACTTTGCTTTGCGTAAACAAACTCATTTCTTTCCGCCTATACAAACAAACATCACCCACCCTCTAGTCGTTTGTAATAGATGGTCTGACAATGCTAAAAAGTGTAAAATAGGTGACGAAAACAAAAGCTGGGCTTCCCATATTTGCTGTGTTACGTGTGTCAGACGTCTTACAGCGTGGGCAAAAGGTAAACGATATATGCCTTTCGCTATTCCTATGATTTGGAGGGAACCTTCAGATCATATTACCGATTGCTATTTTTGTCTAACAAAAATAAGTGGTATGACTTCTAAATCCAAATATACTGTAAAATATCCTAATATTTCATCTGCACTGAGACCAGTACCTCACAGTCCGGAATTACCTGTGCCTAAACATCCACAAAACATGACACTAAGCGACGATGAAAGTGGTGATGATACCAAGGCAAATGGAGCCCTGCTATGTTGGCAGACTATTGCTGGACGCTGAAGACAGATGTTTCTGATGCAAAGTACAGCCGAAAGTCATATATCAGCACATTTTCCAAGTAAATATATCACTTTGTACGTCATTGTTTTCATGATTTATACACGTATTATAACATATACTCTCACAAAATTTCATTGCTTTGTCACTCCGAAACCCTGCCTAATGGAAAAATTCTGAAAACATATAAAATAAGTGTAAAAAGTACTACCAAGTTCATCCACCTCGTGGGACAAATTAAATCTGAAATTTTTTGACCATTGTTATTTCCTGGCACATGTATTATATTAAATATACTTCAATTCGGTCAAGTATTGTGTCTTTCTTTAAAGATTCCTTGTTCACAATTCAAAAACGTCTTAGTATCGATCTCTTCAGACTCTTTTTCGTAATCTAGTGAGATATTTTACTATTGTACCATGTTACTTGAATTACTTCGCGGCACATAAATCATTGGATATGCGTCCCTTGAAATTCTTCTTTTCCTTCTGACCCGAGAATATTGTATACTTAACTTTAAAGTACGACAACATATACGTACATATTATATATACTAAAGTTTGATCCATGAGCGCGCATACGTACGCAGTGCCAAAACTTATGCGTCCAGGATCTCTGGGGGAATTGTTTCTTTCGGATCGGGAGTATTTTTCCCAGATTACGGGATTTTTTTTTTATTTTGTATAGGAGTATTTAAATGTCGATGGGCCCTCGAGTTGCCCCCCGGAACATTTCATCGCGCCCG
>JARFOC010067891.1:0-16691 GCA_031763485.1 Osmoderma eremita | reverse complement strand
AGTGATCCGTACCTACATTATCTCCCCTATAAACGTTAACATCTTCTACCAGGTTCGACAGTTTTTTGTTTACGATTGTTACACGAATATTTATATATAATCTATGTGCGATTACATATGAGGTAGATACGTAATAACTAGTAGAATCAGAATGACCAATTTATAATGATATATAACCAAATTAATTATTATCCAGATGTAAATAAAACTTTGGTATATAACGTCATTATGACGTCCGTTAATGCGAAAAGTGTCCGCAAGATGGGTCTCGTGTTTACTGACAAGTGAACAAAAATGCGAACGACTAAACTTCTATAAGTACAATTTGAGTCTAGTTCAACGTGATTCACATAATGTTTGCGGCGTTTTATAATAGTATGTGAAACGTGAATTCACGATTACCCACCTGGAACTGAAATAAATAAGCAAGAAGAATTACATCATCCTTACCTCGTGATAGTCCCTGTAAATATTTCCGCAAATCGCTGTCTTCACTGGCGAGTCAACGTTAACAGGAAGGGTGTAATTGTGAAAGAAATCTTCGCCACCGCCCCAGGACTCTTCGACGGCCGCCGCGATTTCGAGATTAGACGGAATGCGTATCGTATTGTCAAAAGCGGTGGTGGCGTTCAGCTCCTTAGTGGCGGCGGAGCGAGTCAAGTTGTTACTCCTGCAGGTCTCCTGGAGATGCAAGACGAATTGTCTGTGCTTCTCGAACTCCCAGGGGTTGTGTGTGTGGGGAAACTTGAACGCGCAACAGTGGTACGGGTACGTGAGGTAAGCTTCTTTAATTGCCTGGAAAAGTAATTAGTTAACGGAGGAGGGATAAGAGAAGTTGCGGCTTGTCGTTGGGAGTGTAGTTTCGTAATTATAAATCCTAGGACTTTAGTGTTGTATGCGGTTGCATTTCGCTAATGACAAGATGTGTTTCGGTAATAATATATGTAAAGAAGTTGCAGTGCAGTGTGCAGATTAACTATGAAAATTAAAATAGTTAATGTTTAGGGACAAATTAACTAAGAATAGTTGCTTCCATTTTACGTATTAAATAAACATTATACTTACTACATGAGGAAAAAATAAAAAAAAACCTACAGAAAATTTTTAATTTACCATCCATGATTTAAATGAATTAAATAGTATTAGTATAATTTAATATGCGCCAAGGAATTTAACGTTCAAATTAACTCAATCTGTATATTATTCTTTTCTTCTTCAATAAATTTACCATTACTTCCATAAATGTAAGTGCTATGGTAGATGTCTAAAGATACCTTTTATTGTTTTATGCGACCAGACCCACACAATATCGGCACAAAAATTTGCATTGGATCCATAACAGATTGAATAAGGACAATATTATTAGAGAATAAAGATAAAGCTGTATCTAATAGGTAATAACAAGTCATGTTTCCCCTCGATCTAAAATAAATAGTTCTAAAGCGCCCACATGCACAGCAACATATTTACAATAGATGAAGTATATAAAGAATATATTTGAAAAATATATAAATATACCTCTGAGATCACACAACACGTCTGATTGTATAGTTCCAGGCATACACTCACGTACAGACAGCTGTTTCGGTCTGACTTAGTCCTCATCAGTGCACGTCGGAGGAATGCCTGTCGCTCGTTCAATACTCCGTATCGTTAACTAATCGCTAGCACATGTCTTTAGGAAAATCCCGGAGACACCTAACGCCCAGCCGCGGATTCATGGCGTAATCTCCAAAGCAATAACTAAGTTACCAGTCAGTAGAGATCCGTGTTAGCGTGTGATCTTATCGGCGTTGAATGACTATTAAATCAACAACAATCGGACGTGTTGTGTGATCTCAGAGGTATATTTATATATTTTCCAAATAGATTTTTTTATATACTTCATCCTTTGAACGTACGTGCCGGCTATTGGCAGAAATCTTTTTTTGGACATATTTACAAGTTGATAAACAATATTGTTTTAATGGTATTATCTTAAAACGACACTAATAACGCTTTGTTGTAACAAACTATATTTGCGTTAAGAATATGCACACACACCAAGAGAGTACATTTCTTAGTATCATTTAATCAGTAATCATTTTTATCCAACAAAAATTGAATTGAAATTGAAATATGCATTAGGGGTAATAGTGTCCACCTTTGACACCCCTTTGATCAGCTCGGACTGTTTTGGGTGAGGCATTGATTATTATTATTACACGACCTCGGTTTTTATGATCCGGGTCTTCTCACCCAGCATTTCGTGGCAATTAGGCATCCACTAGAATTCGGCGCTGCCTTCCTATTTTATTAAAATTACATTTATTATGAAATCCAATATAATATTCAGGTGTCTATGTAACGGTAATATAGGATAGATTAATTGGCTCCATATGCCGACCAATCACAGAAGGGGGGCGTAACAGTGTTATGCCGCCAAATTCAAATTGATTAAATCATTTACATAATAGCATCAATTAAGGGAACTTAGATACAATTCCATTTTCTAATGATAATAGCTAATATTTAGGGTATAATATAACCAAACGTTAGCACATGTCTTTAAGGAAAAACCAGAGACATGTGCTATCGTTTGGTTTACGATACGGAATATTGAACGAGCGACCAGGCATCCTCCGACGTGCACTGATGAGGACTATGTGAGTCCGAAACAGCTGTCTGTACGTGAGGAATACCTGAAGCGATACGATCAGACGTGTTGTGTGATCTCAGAGGTATACTTATATATTTTTTTAAATATATTTTTTGTGTACTTCATGTCTTGAACGTACGTGGCTATTGGCAGAAATCTTCTTTCTTTGATGCTATTATGTACATGATTTAATCAATTTGAATTTGGCGGCATAACACTGTTACGCCCCCCTTCTGTGATTGGTCGGCATATGGTGCATTTAAGAAGGATGTTGTTTGTGTGAGGTGCAATATTGTGGAAAAGGCGCTTCCGCTCCGCATTGCAACTTCAGCCTCAGCATCATCCAGCAATGCAGAGTGGAACCCTCTCGTACACCGCAGTGGGCAGAAATAAGAATCAATCTGGCCAAAAGTGTATGATGGTCATAGTACTAAAAATCAGCACACCTGTTGATTATCTATGCTAGTTTTGTCCACAAAAGTAACTTTTTATTTAGTATATCAATTTCAAAGTTTAGTTTCATATTCACATATGTTGGATTCCATAATCATTTTGTACTGGTACGTTTGAAATTGAAAAACGAATTGGCTCAATTGATCTAAAGATGTTTGTTTACAGAAAGAATGTTACAATAGCAATTACTCTAATTAATTCCATGCATTTTTGGAGTAAAACTTTTTTATGGACTTCTTTGTTTTATTTTTTATTATTTATTTTATTCTCACTTATTTTCTTTTCTGATTGCAAAAATATTCTGAAACACAAATCCTCCAACTTCTCAACGACTCTGTTCTTACAAACCTCAAAATTCTATAAATAAATACATAAAATCCACCAGATGAATTTGTTTAAATAGTTCATAATGCATATAAGTTTATCCTTTTCTATTGTTGGTGGTCATGATTATCACGCAGATTCTGTGTACTTGTTTTGAAGCTATCAAGAGTCAAATTAAATAAAATATGGAAACAGTCTATGTTATTTTAAAAAATCGGAAGAGTGGCGTAATGATTCCCTATTACAATAGAAAATTTTTGTTTTACTCACTTTGACCGTAGCGTGTGTGCGAATTTGTGAACACAACCATAAATGAGGTTATGTTGAACATGATTTACAACGTCGTTATCAAATAGAGTAAACAGAGTACAGGGCACAAGGATATGGAAATGGGGTGGTATGGCTACAAAAATGGGAGATAAATACAAAAAGCAAATCGGTTGAAATGTTACTTGAGTTAATGAGACTTATGTCAGGCGGTTCCCATAAGGAAAAAAAAAAACAGAGCACAACTGTTATGCAAAAATGGCTGCGGCATTTTGGTGTCTAGTCTGTTGCGTCTTCAAAAATATCAAATTTAATCGGGCCACGTCACGCGATTGGAATGACCTCACTTCTCCGAAGAGAAAATCTGGTGTATAATAAACTTGCATCTTGATGGATTGAATTTATCAAAGCGCCAACTTACTATACTATATTTTCTAAACTACTACTTAAACATCTAGTAACGCCGAGTACGATTTTCATAAGAGAAATACCATGAATTAAACGTGACCTACACTGTAGTAATACTTATTAAGACGCCTATGGCTTCTTAGCTGATTTGCCAACTGAATTCAATTAGAAGTTGTAGGGAAATTCAACTTGACTTAATTCCTTCGGCTCCACTCTGTACATGCAGGTATGCTTGAAAGTAACGCTTTAAATATCTCTCATAAACAAACAAAAAATACCCTTGTAGCTATCACTGTTGTAGCTGTCACATCGATTATTCATTCGTACTTCACGCAAATTCATTCAATCCCTTTCAACTTTAACGATAGCGCATACATTTTTAAATATTCCACGCGTTTGTTGCGCACCTACCTTAAAGTTGTATATGGACGGGAAAACGGTGAGCGTCTTCGTATCTTGCATTTTGAGAATTTCAATTTCCCTCAGGCCCTCCACCGGCAGAGACGTAATGGCGGTCCTGGATAGATCGCTGCAAACAAGTTTATTTCAGGTGGAACGGTCGAAAATCTGGTTAAGCCGGCAGCAAATGTGATACGGTTTGAAGACATTGATGAAACGACTATATTTTGTCGCACACGTCGGCAGTTGCTCAGTGGCGGCGGCATAAAAGTTTACACATAAAATAAATTGTCAAAAATAATTTATTGAATTTATTCATGAAACATTGAATTTTAACGTCATCATAATTTACATCCGGCATTTCTGCCATAAATTTTGTAACTTTCTCCAACATTAGTCGTTTTCGCGACGTAGGCAACATTGTTAAAACTAACGTGGAACTACGAAATAGTATTTACGGCAACATATATGTATATACAACAGATTTCGTTAAGACTCGCAATTATACTGAGGGTTGTACCAAATCTCCACCACTGCCCGTTGGCGCTAGTGTGCAACTCTGGTAATAATATTAAAAGTTTGATATTTTCATATATTCGTTTTTTTCATGGATATATGTATGAAGTTACAGTCATCTTCAAAGTTGATGTGTTTGAGCTAACGATATTTTGGTAAAAAATACCTTTTGTTAATTTTCAAAATTGCGTTTTTAAATGGTTAGAAAAATTGTTCTTTATGCTTGAGTTTATATCACTATATGGCGCTGTATTTTAAAACAAAATATCCCTGAATGAAATAGAAAGGACAGAAGAACTATCAGAACTTTTGCTGTTTCGGATCTAGTTCGATGACTTTGAACTGACTCTGCCATTTTAAAAAGATATTTTGCACATATTTCAGTTTATTTCCACATATATGTACAAGCTGATTCATTTTCGACCCTCACCATGGAGATCTCGCTTATTATTGGAGATGAGGGTAGGTTTAAAATTGGCAAAGTTGCTAAATTTTGTGTTTGTTATGAATCCGAAGAAAAAATAAGCCTGTGACAAATGACGTTCGAGATTTTTTTTAAAAACGAAAAAAACCCATTTTTTTCTTTTACCTCTAGCACTTTTATTCGGCCTTGCAGAGAAAAACTAAAAACACATTGTCGGGGTCACTTTTGATTTGATATCCTATATTTGGCATATTACGTTCCGGATTGTAAGATATTATATTTCAAAAGTGTGTACGTATTTCTATGTTTATGTAACAGCAAAATGTCGCATATGTCGAAGCGAAGTAATAAGACAATTTGATACTCCAACGAAAAATATTTTGAAGACATTTTTAGCTTTTGAAGGGAAGCTACAGTCGCATTTTATAGGAAACTAGCACACTGCAAACTAGGGCTCTAGATATCTCTTGAATATTTTCCCCTCCTCAAAAAAATTAAGGGAAGTTGCTTCACCTAGCATGTTTGTACCATAAAATTATACTATGCTGGTAGCCTTTCTGTCTTTATAATAAAATTACCTATAGAGCTGAGTCTTAGTTTTATTAGATCCACTACTATAAATTCTTTCTGGATAGCTTTAACGTTGAATTTCAAAATTTAAATTTATCTTACATATTTCTACATCTACATGAAGCGTTTAATAACGTAAATTTTTACAACGTAAAAATCTGAAGTTTGTTGTCTGGGATCTTAATTAATTGACGAGATAACAAGCATTTGAAGACGTATGCGCCTGGCCACTAAGCTATTACGCGCGTAGCGTCCCAAAAGTTGATTGTTGTTTCTAGCAATAATGTCGAATCTCGAAGGACAAAGATTACATTCAGCTGGATGGAACTAAGCTCAAGGGCGTATAGAATGCCTGGCAGGAATCGGAATTGTCAGAAACTGTCCAAGCATTACGTTTCGGTGCAACTGCCTCCAAGATTTAATTAGTTTATTGGGCCATCATATTTAGAGTGAATTTACGCAGCGTTTATTAAATTGAAATTCCTCCGGTAACACCGAGTCCTGACACAATAATTAAGCAAGTAAAATGAAAGATTAACGAATCTATGCAAATTTAAAAGACATTAGGATTGTAAATTAACAGACCCACATTTGTATTTTATATTTTTAGGTTGGAATTCTTTAAACTCTTAGTTTTAGTGTCTTGAAGATCAAATAATTTTCCAACCAGTCATTAAGAAAATTTGTGGGCATATGTGATACTTTTGGTGCTACGAAAACATTAATTGTTTCTGCAGTTTTATTATATTAAATACAAAATAGGTTCAACACACAATAAAGTAATTGGTTGAATTGCATGATTGTAGCCACTGTTTTCATGAGATTCAAACATCTGCATTCTTTAGGTATATTTTATTTTGCAATCCAATCCATTAAATTGCATAATAAATTAATGACACAGAAAGTCTTCAATATTTAAAATTCACTTAAAGAATAAAAACTACACTTGAGAGCAAAAAAATCGACTCAGACAGCGCACTCGCATTAAAACGTCTCTGGCACAAAAATTAAAACTTAAATTCCATTTTTGCTGTCAATACCTTTAAAGTTAAGGTTTTAGTTTTAAAACGAGCGCACATTCTTTTAAATCATACTTCTTATTAAAAAAAATAACGTTAAGTTTTAGGGTGCTAAAACTCAAGAATGACGAGGAAAAATTAAATGAGACATTTTTTATTTAATTTGAGAAAAAACCTTATCAATACTTAGTATTACTCCCCCAAGTCCTAATTACCGCTTGTAAACGGTCCTTCATGGATTGAATAAGTTTAGTCACACTGTCTTGGGGTATAGCGTCCCATTCTGCGGGAAGTGCTTCTCGACGGTAACTGGGAAAGGATTTCTAACCCGAACTTTCCTTTTCAGTTCATCCCACAAGTGTTCAATAGGATTACAGTCCGGGCTAAATGCTGGCCAGTCCATAACCCTTATCCCAACTTTTTGCAAAAACTGCCGTACGGAAGCTGCACTGTGTGGACGGGCGTTATCTTGCATCAGGATGAAGGTTTCCCCAATAAAACCGGTGTAAGGTACGACATGGTCATCAATCAATGGACATGGTTCTCTAGAATTTCTCCAATGTATCGGGCCGCTGTCAAACCTCCTGCTCGGCCGCCAGTTTCAATAAACACCAGCTCGGTTTTTGCGTCCATAGAAATGCCAGCCTACACCATACAGAACCTCCTCCAAAGGCGACCTCTTCTGCAATGCAGCATTGGGTAAACCTTTCTCTCGGCCTTCTGTATACTCGTCCTCTTCTGGCGCTGCCGTGCAGACATACTTTGCTTTCATCTGACAAGAGTACAGAGCGCTATTGGTCGATTGTTTAATTAACGTGTTCTCTTGCGATACGGAGACGCGCCGCTCGGTGGGCTGTGGCCAATTTTGGACCTGTAGCTGGCCTTCTTGAAGTAAGGTTAGCTGTATGGAGTCGTCTTCTGACTATCCAGCAAATAACAGCAACTCCTCGCGTTTCTCGTAGGACCCGTTGAATTTGAACGCTGGTGAGAGCCCGATTTCTTAGAGAGGTGTGGACAATGAATCGGCCATCTCTCTCTAATGTGCACCGCTTTCTGCCTGAACCTCTTCTCCGTTCAAAGTTACCATTCTCTTGGTATCTTCGATGAACTCTTGATACGGCAGATTGACTCATATGCAGAACACGAGCGACTTCACGTTGACTCTGGCCTTGTTGCAATAACGCAATCGTTTAAGCGGCTTTCTCGAATGTTGTGTCCATTTTCTGGAAATACTCTGGAATATTGATGACGGAAATGTCTACCGTTTGACGTTTGACAGTCAACCGATAAAGGTTGATAAGGTACAGGGCCTTTTATACTACCTAATGTCAACTAATACAAAGTTTCTGTTTATCGGTCACAACATGTTCTAGGGTAGTCTAAGTGTAAAAGAAGTATATGAAAGGAGTATAAGTAAAAGATGTAAAAGAGTGTGCTGTCATTTTGGAGCTATGATCTTGATCTTAAAGATTTTAAAAGCAGAAATGGAATTTAAGATTTGGCTTTTGTGCCAGGGACATTTTACTGCGAGCGTGCAGTCTGAGTCGATTTTTTTGCTCTCAAGTGTATTCTTGTACAAGTATGCCTTAAGGTTTCTGCGAAACATTTGAATATTGTCTAGTAAATCTATTGATGGTACAATTTTATTATAAATTCTCATTCCCATGTTAGTGGGGCCCACAGTACTGAGATGGAGAGTGTCCGCCGGTCTATGCAATTGACATTTTATTCTGGTGTCATGTGCATGTACTGCCGAATTAACTTGGAATCTGTAATATAGTTTCTATGTCCAAAAGCTTAACTTCCATAGCATCTTAATCAAACCCGACAAAACTGCTTAATTTTGAAAAAGGTATAAAAGATTTTTTCACAGTACCAAACCCACAAATGAAGTAAGGGAATTAAAGATATTGAATTGACGTCGTATTCTTTTTTGAATGAAAATTGTAGCTTCCCTTCAAAACCTAAAGATGTCTTCAAAATATTTTTTGGTGGAGTATCAAATTGTCTTATTAATTTGCTTCGACCTATGCGACATTTAGCTGTGACATAAACGTAAAAATACGTACATATCCTTGAAATATAATATCTTACAGTCCGGAACATGATATGGCAAATATAGGATATCAAATCTGAACATCAGAAGCCTTATGCTGGCGCTTCTCCAACTGAGAGTAATATTGGTTCCCAACACTGATTACTGTGCCTTACGCTACATTGTCTAGTTGCAGATAAGACTGAAAGATACAAGCCGTACTTACGTATGTAGGACCTTTGGTACAAGGCCGGTATTGCAATGCAAACAAATTTCTATTTACCGAAGTAGTATTGTAATTTCCATGGATACCCGAGCAAAGGTAAAATTGTGACTCTTCAGATTTAATTCTGGTATTCAACGGACTGAAGCTTTCACGAAACCTTTGTGGAAATATTGGAAGAAAGAACAAACAAGGGTTGATTATTCGAATCGGATATTAATGTTTTCGCATGTTACCCGTCTAGAAGGCTAGCGATAAATCGTTTGCATCAAAGTACAATTCGATCGGGCGTTTAATATTGGATTACTGACAGGATAAAAATACTCTTATATTATTCAGGATTTCGAGCAAAAAGGGCCGCTTCGATAAACGCCGAACGCTGTACCGTTGTCGCAACGTCTCATTTAAATAAAGCGACCCTTGTCGTGGAAGACACACGTTATTCCAAAAAAAAAATCAATAAGAACTTACCATGAAACCGTTTAAAAAATCCTAACAAGATCGACGCAATTCCAATTAAGTGCCAGGAAGTTAAAGTAGTTCTGGGAAATGCACACACGTTTTTGTACATCCCCAAGATTTATTATAGGTCAGGTCGTGTTCCTAACAGGCTAATAAATTCATGCGACCAGAGCAATAAAAGCAGATTTCTGCTCCATATATGGCGCGGTAATTATAAAGTTTCGGAACGACTGTAAAAAGGTTATAGCATTTTCCAACCCTCTTTTGTACTGGCATTGCATGACTTAACAACTCGTGTATGTATGGCGGTTTATTGTAAACAGAATTAATAAAGCTGACATGAAACTTGTGATAATAAGCTGCAATGGCTGTGTAGTCAATATATTTTTCAATAATGTACTTTGGGGGTGTTTGTGGAAATAAAACCGATATGCGACATATTATGTGTTTTTAACGGTGATATATGTACTTGTAGTATAACTGTAGCCATAAATATATCAAATATTCAAACTGTAATAGTTTTCTTAAAGAAATGCTAATAAAATAATGTTTTTTTTTACAATATTGCGCAATTTTTAAAGTAATAGCGATGTCTTTTAATTTTAGTTTTCATTATTATTTGTTTATCTTCATCTTTAGTATTACTTTAAGTTTTGAGTTGTTTCAGTAAGTGGGTATTAAGATTATGTTACGTATTTCCTTATTTACATTTGAGTGTATGACTGGTTCTGTTATCTTTGATACTTTGAATCAATAAATTATTATTATTATGTTCGATATTTTCTCTGAAGCTAACGTTTAACGACTTTTATATATGAGATTTATTGAAAATATAACAACCGAGATATCTGTCATGACACAGTAAATCAGACACGGTGTATATTATCCCTCCTTTATTTTTTCTGCTTTATATTTCTGACCAATCTTTAATTTATTAACAATTTAGTTAGTTCTTATAATTTCTCTTCCTAATATCCTCATTCGGTATTCGACTCTTTGTGTCAAAGTCCATGTTTCTGCCGCATATGTGATTATGGGTCTTATGGTTGTTGTATATATTCTTAATTTAGTGTTTTTGCCTTCTGTCTGTAAGTATTTGCTTGCTAGCGTAAAATGCAGTCTTAGATATTTGAAAGTTGCGACCTCCTCGAATTGGTGATCTTTGATTTTTGTTTGTGTAGTCCTCGTTTTCCCTTTTCTATTGCAGAACATGTATTTGGTTTTTTTTCCGTTTATTTCGAGACCTCTTGTTTTGGCCTTTTCTTCTATTGTAATAAGCGTTTTTTGTAGGTCTTTTCTATTTCTTGTGACTATTGCCAGATCGTCGGTGTACGCTATTATTTTGTATGGATTTGTTCTTCACTGTTCCTCTGTTTCTTATCTCTTTAATTGCACGGTCTAGGGAGGTAATAAACAGCAATACAGACAATGCATCTCTTTGCCACACTCCTCTGTTCACTTGGAAGCTCGTAGTCATGTTTTGCCCTATGTTAACTGTTACTGTTGGTTCCACCATTGTCATTTTTATAAGTTTTATTCGTTTCGTTAATGTTTTTTTATGGCTTCTAGATCTTGTATTATGCTTTCCCTTTGTACTGTATCAAATGCTTGTTTAAAGTCGATGTACAGTAAATGTATGTCTATGTCATATTTGTAACTTTCTTCCAAGACTTGCCTTATTATGTGGATTGCGTCGTAGCTGACTTTTATTTCCTGTATTCGAATTGATAATCTCCAATAATAGCTTCGATGTGATTGGCTAATCTAACCTTAAGTATTGTTATCATTAGTTTGTATGTTGCGTTTAATAATGTTATGTCCCTGTAATTCCTGCATTTAGTCAGGTCTCCCTTCTTCGGTATTGGCACTATGATTCCACTTTTGCATTCTTTAGGCATTTTTCTTCCTCCCAAATATTGACAAATAACCTGTATTCTTACATATAATTCATGGCCTCCTTGTTTCTAATTCAGCACATATTTGATGGTTTCGTGCTACCCTTTTGTTCTTCATCTTACTTATGCATTCAATTACTTCTTCATATGTTGGTGTAGTTTCTAATGTTCTTATGAACACTACTATTTCTCCATTCCTCTACTTAATATGGTTCATTGAAGTGTTTTATCCAATCTTCCTGCTTGATATTTATGCGTGCTTTAGTATGTTTTCTGTTTTCCTTCAAATATTTGTATAGTGGACGTGCATTATTCCTTGTGTATTCTGTTTCAATTTCTGACATAGTTTTCTCTATCCATTCCTGTCTATTTTTTTTGCATATTTTACTAGCTTTAATTCTCTCATTTATTCAAAATATTCCTAACGTTATTATAAAGGAATAATGTGACATTTACTAAGAGAATCTCATTATTATTTCTCAAAATACGTACATCTTTCTCTCTCTCTCTCTCTCTCTTTGTGTGTTTGTATCTTTGGTAACTTATATGCTGTCTATGACAAGGCTAAGCGTTCTTTCCCTCTGTTGTTCGCCGTTTACTTTTATTGTGCCGTACTAGAGTAGCAAAGTCAACAGATAAGAAATCACTTTGAAATAATAATAATCGTATTTTAATGGGGCCGTAATATCTCATTAATTCGCTTCTCTTTTTCCTTTAAAAACTTACACAAAAACAAAATTTATCGCATAACGGAACTGCTGTAGGAGGCACATTTTACAGATAAAACTTTTCGACAGTCGACTACTTCACGGTGGAAATTTGATTGCCTGCCCACTTGTGTATCTTTTCCGCGGAATGAAAAGTTTGAGATGCGAAAGGGCTTCCTTTAAAAAGTCCTTTAACCCCCCGGATAAAAAGATTGTTGAAGATCGCTTTCGCAAAAGTTTATCGCGCGCACGCAAACCATTAAATTGATTTTATGATTTGGGGTGTTAAAATGTGTTTTATATTGTAATTAGATTGTTATTCGTTGACATTATGGAATTTTAAAAACAGATTTCAATAGTCTTAAATTGAACTGTCAAAATCATAAAACGACCATCGCTCGCAAGTTTGAGATATGAGAATATTTCTTCTAAAAAGCCTTTTAACTCCCTGTATAATAGATTATTTACGCATAGAGAAATACATGTACCTAATATAGTAAATTAAAACGGCACAGCAGTATGGATTTTGTAGTAAAAGTAAATGCAAACTTACTTATGCGCTTTCAACTAAACCTTTTTCTTTTATTACTAAACGTAACAATATGACAGCGGTTTGTGGGGTGAATATGAAATGAAAAATGTATTTCCATTGTAATAAAATATCTTTTTTTTAAACTATGATATCTCAAAAGCATATCTGAGGAATTTTGAATTGAATTGTGAAATACATGTCAAAGTCATTTATGTAGAATGCCAACAGATGGCGTAAAGTATTTAAAAAAGGTAATTACTTTTGCGCTTTCAACTAAACCTTTTTCTTTTTTTACTAAACGTAACAATATCACATAGCGGTTTGTGGGGTGAATGTGAAATGAAAAACGTGTTTCCATTGTAATAAAATATCTTTTTTTTTTAACTATGATATCTCAAAAGCAGATCTGAGCAATTTTGAATTGAATTGTGAAATACACGTCAAAGTCATTTATGTAGAATGCCAACAGATGGCGTAAAGTATTTGAAAAAAGGTAATATCCTAGACCATCCATTACACAACATTATTGCCTTAAAAATTGTATATCTCAATAAAGCTTAGTGGATATTCAATTTCTGCGTTTTCCTTTTTTGTATGCGTTGATTAAATATTCATTCTAGCCGAGCACAAAATTGGGTTTCCTCCACTCTAAGTACTCGCTCTGTCCTTAATTTATATTTAACGCGTAAAACGCAAGGTGCTGAACGCATACACTTCGGATGGCATGGTAAGTAAAATTCACTGATATAAAAAAAACACCTAGCGGTTGAAGCGTTTTTCTGATAACATCCAAATTCGTCCCTTTAAAAATTAGGGACAAGTTGAAAGGTGATGTTCGCTTTTATCTACAATTTATTGCAGCGTTTATGTTTTTGGAGATATAAAGAAGAAAAATGGAATACGATTTATTGTTCTGAAAGTTTTTTTTTATACGTCTGTGTAGGTGATTGCAATTTAAGTGTCGAGGTTGTAGCTTAAATGAATTTAGTTCAAATCGTTATCCTATAACTGGTAGATAACGAAAAAACTTTTATGGGTTTATTAATATGAAAGAGTTTTAATGGTCTGAATAAGAACTGTGATAACTCAATTACATTTCAAATACTTGCCTTTTAGAAACTTTGACTAATATCAAAAGGAAAATTGTGTGTAAATTAGAAAATCCGCCTAAGGATTCTTTGATAGCCAATCTTCCTGATAATTCATTTAGGTGCGTTAATCAGACCTCAGAATTATTTAAGCCTTTGGGGTTCGAAACAAGGAGTGATAAGATTTCGAAATGGATGGATCGAAAAATATTTGATTTAATTATAGCTTCATTCATTGTAACCTACTTTGTCTTTTAAACAATTTAAAAGTGTATATTTGCTTCGCTACCACTTCGATTAATAAACAAAATGATTGCAACTAGGTCAAGTAATTTTTTTTTAATTCTTAATTTTCCGTATTTAGGGAAAACCTAACATCCCGGGTAATATACACTTGTGCGCTACTAAGAGGTGGTGTTTTGTAGTATAAAAATTTCATGTTGTGTGGTAAACTAAAATAAAGAAAAATGTAATTACTTTTTCATCTAAGATGAAACTCTTTTGCAAAAGCAATTTTGTGTAGTAGAAATTGGTCTCGCCTGTTAACTATAACTCTTATAACGTACAGAAACAATTCGCCTTTTCAATTAGGTGGTCTTCAATTTAAAAATACGTTCTAATGAAATTCTCTCGTACGGTGCTCGTACCAAATAAATGTATAGAAGTGATAACTAAATGACTCAACATAAAAATGCTAGCTATTGCCTGCCTTTCTCTAAATTTCACAATTTAATTTGCGCATCTGAAGCTGCAAACCTTCATTTACGCAGGTGTCGAACACACCTTCAGCGAAAGGTAAGCTCAGCGTATATCTGGACCGGATTGGACTCTCTAACGGTTGTAGTCAGGATTATGGCAGATTAGGATATTCATTAATTGAGGATTCTTGTAGTAACATCGACACCTGCGGGTCGTCTGACAACCCACAGATGATCGCGTTAACTCAACAGGCAGACACCTTACAATATTCTTCTGATTTTGATAACACATCCTCCGTGTATATCTTGTACGTGTGAAGTGTTGAAGGTTGTTACTTCATGATTATTGTAAAAATCTTTTAGTGTGACTCCGATGAAGCAATAAATCATTGCGAAAGTGTAGTGAATTTGAACTGAGTGGTTTTTTTATTCCTAAACTAGCTGCTGTACCCAATATTTGTTCTCGCTAATATGCGTACAATATTTCTTAGGTAAAGAATTTTGGGTTCGATTGAAACGTTTATCAATCTAAATGATTATAGTAGTAGGGCTACAGGGTTACGAGCGCAATTTCCCCATAAGGAATACATTTGGCCCAAAAAAATGGATTCGTGATCTGTTCTGCCCCAACAGATAACCGTTCCATTACAACGGGTGACTGTTCCAATATATCGGCCAGCCGTTTTCGTCACAACAGATAGCCGTTCAATTGCTACGGGTACCCATTCAATTAATTGCACGGGGTAGCCGTTCAATTGAACGGCTATCTATTGTGATGGAAACGGCTGGCCGATATATTGGAACAGCCACCCGTTGTAATGGAACGGTCATCTGTTGGGGCAGAACAGATCATGAAATCCAAGATGGCGGAAAAAGTAGTTTTTTGGGGCCAACATATTTTTTATGGGGAAATTGCGCTCGTAGCCCTGTAGCCCTACTACTGATTATTACTTAATAAAATTGAGTAATCATTACTACTACTAGTTTTGGGCAAAAGCAACAAATCAAGTGAAGCTGGAGTTGTACCGTACGAATGGCGATCGTGCCGTGCCGTGCCGTATGGATTTCAAGAATGTGTTCGTACGATCGATGTGTGTGCAACGTGCGTACAGAACGTTACCTCCTAATTTCAAAGTTATATTCGTTCATGATGTGTGATTTGTTGTTGTTCAAATAAAAACCTTTAGAACGGTACTTACATGTTCAGTAAACTTTGTAACCCCGCGAAAGCTCTCATATGCAACTGATTCAGGTGAGTATTTCCCTTGAAGCTCCTGTAACAAGTCGTAACACTGACACATTATCACCGCTGTTGCGTAGTTGCTTTAACCTAGTTGCTAGTGAATGCATTGTATCTACTTACAGTTTTCCAATCTCCGACCCGTAAAAGGCATCCTCTTCCACCACGTTCAACTGGTTGTAATTCAATAATCTGAAACGATAGGAGCCTGAGTGTCCGTTACATGAAATGCAATTAGAAACTTTGCGAGTCGATGTGTAAACACGTTAGCATGGGATTATAGAGAAGAAACTCGCACGAGCGCCGTTATGGAAAGTAACTAAGGCCTGTGTGGGAGGGATTTACGTTTTCTGTTTGCGCTGTGCTTTAATTGAATTCATTTTAATTATTCGAATACATTTGAAAACTTGTGTACGAGGGATATTAGAGTTGTCTATCTTTTATCTGGGGCGAAATAAATATTCATGTATATGTTGTACATACATATATATACCGTAAGCACAAAATTTTAGTTTTGGTATAGGGATCGCTTGCAGAACACTCCCTTAATGCATTGTGTCTGTTTGTAAATGATCGTACGTTAATTAAGTTGGTATGCTTCTAATTGTTCATTCGTCGTTGATTTTATACAAGTTATTTTGCGGTTTCTTGATATTTATATGTATGATTTCGAACATTTATCTCTTTAATTTTATTTTACTTCGTGAAAGAATTGCACTGTGGGCTGGTATCACTAATACACAGTATCGGGAAAATCCACACCGCACAAATTAATTTAATAAAATTCGGAACA